>JADBJO010000323.1:330000-337500 GCA_016801955.1 Conus betulinus | reverse complement strand
GAGAGAGATACACTGCGCGCGCGCGCGCAAGTGTGTGTGTGTGTGTGTGTGTGTGTGTGTGTGTGTGTGTGTGTGTGTGTGCGTGTGCGTGCGTGCGTGCGTGTGTGTGTGTAAAAAAAACGACATTTATATCACAAAAATGGGGTTTGGGATGATGAAAACTGAGTCAATCACAGGAATATACCAACTGGACAATTAATCAAACACTCCGAAAAAATGCGGAGAAGTGAATAACTGTTCAAAACATTTTCAAGAGAGATGGAAGACTCGGATAAAAACTGTCGTCCCACTCTCAGAGATACTAGTTCTTTGACTTTGGAGCAATGAACAAGTAAATGATTGATCGTTATTTCTCTTCCGCACATGCACTGAACATTTTTGCTGTATTTTGTGCGGAGTGCATTTAAACGAAACCTATACATCAGGCTGGAGACAGACCTCGAATAAGTTCCGGACAAGAACACTAAAAGAGGTTTAATATTTTTCTCTGTTCTTAGCATTTATGCAGTGCTGACTATAGTGACACTTTTTAGATTTTTAAGTTTCTCGTCAAACATTTTGTATGACGCGTTAACTAAACATGTGTAACCTTCTTGTAAATCTAACAGCACCTTAACTGTAACTGAACCATCATGATTGTTTGCTCCTTTTCTTGCAGCTCGATCAGCCCATTCATTTGGAACGATTCCACAGTGGGAAGGCACCCAACAGAAAGTGACGCTGGTTCCTTTCAATGATAAAAGATGAACAGTGTGTTTAATTTCAATTATCAATTCCGATCGCATTTTTTGTTTAAGGATTTAAGTGCCTGTAAGACCGATTTAGAATCTACACACAATATAAAATCTTAAATATGTTTTTTTTCGAAAATCAGAAATGTAATTCAGGGCCTTCAATATTGCAGTTAATTCAGCAGTAAAAATAGAAACATTTTCACATATGTGAAACCGTTTCTCTATTTCTAAAGCTGCGTCAAAACTTTCCTGGACCAGCCATATTGAGTACATACTAACAAAAGCAAGAAGGAGCTTAAACTTATTAAAAAATCATTAGCAAACAAAAGTGGGGACAGGATACAAAAGTATTAATACTACTGTCAACGTCACTTGTGCGTTCCAAATTGACGTATGCACAGGAGGTATTTTTTTTAGTGTTCCACAACATTTACTGACTAAAATGCAAAGTGTTGACTGCAAAGCCTATAAACTTTCCCTAGGAGTTCCATTTCATGCATCAAATTTAGGAACCTATAAAGAAGCAGGTGTTTTACCTCTTGACGAGCTAAGATATCTGTCTGCTGCCAAATATGTTTTACGAAGCTCCTCGTTCGAAAATTTCACAGAGGCCGAAGCTTGCCTGATGTCCGATCTTCATTTTGCAAAAAGAGCTAAATCTATCCAATCATTAAAATCCATTAACACATTTACTTCAGATCTCTTAAAAAAATCAAAATTAAACAGAAAGGAAATAGCAACAAAACCTTCCTACTCACCTATACCTACATGGGAGATGAACAATCTGGAGCTTGACATAGATCACACAAACTTATCCAAAAATGATTCACATAATATTCTGAAAAGTTCCGTCAGCTCCCATATTGATGTGTGTGTGTGTGTGTGTGTGTGTGTGTGTGTGTGTGTGTGTGTGTGTGTGTGTGTGTGCGAGTGAGTGTGTGTGTGTGTGTGTGTGTGTGTGTGTGCGCGCGCGCGCGCGCGCGCGCGTTCCTGTTTACGCATGCAAACATGTGTGTGGGTAGATTTGTATGCATACGGCCTCTAAAATGTCAACTTTGTATGGCGAAGACCAAAAAAAGATAATAATAATAATAAAATAGAAAAAAAAGCAAAAACTGTGGGGAAAATCATAAAAATGAACTAAGAACGTGCACAAATTCTTACGAGCCAGAAACTTTGTGGAAAATGTAGAGTGAACCTTCCTGTCGAAAAATCGAGAGTGAAGAATTAAACTTAGGACAGTCATAACACAATGCAACTGAAAGTGTTGTGTGTGTGTGTGTGTGTGTGTGTGTGTGTGTGAGTGTGTGTGTGTGTGTGTGTGTGTGTGTGTGTGTGTGTGTGTGTGTTCAGTGTATTGCATTATGGCATCTATCGCGTATTTTTGTCACTAGAGTCTTCCAGTTGGTGTTGGCATACATATGCGATATTTTGATTCTCATTTTGTACATCAAATTCTAATCTCCCTTTCCTTCTCGCTCCCTCCCTCGCCCCCCCCCCCCCCCCCCCCCCCCCCTCTCTCTCTCTCTCTCTCTCTCTCTCTCTCTGCCATACTTTCCAGCAAGGCAACAATATTGCCTTTTCCCGTTGGAAAGTTTCTCTTTAATCCAACACGGATGTTAACAACCGCCTTTTACTCCATAAAGCTCACTGAATCCGGCGCTAGAAGAAATAAGAGTGTGCTCTTTCAAAATCGAAGGCAGAAGCCGTCACAGTGTCATCGTTACGTTGAAGACTACCACTGCCGGTGACACACCAAATCTTGAATGTCCCCTGCCAAGGCTGTCTCCCGGACAAGATGGGATAGTCCCTACAGTCTTGGTGATAGTGCGGTACAGGTGACCCCAACTGTCCGTGGTCGGCCATTCTGGGCTCCTGGCAGCCCAGAGTCTCCTTCCCCTGTCGGAAGCCCCCCCCCCCCCCCCCCCCCCCCCCCCCCCCCTCTCGGATCGGATGTCGTGTCAAGAATATGGGGGCTGTACATGCGTCGCTAACGTTTTTTTTGTGGAACGTGAGCGTACTCTTCAGATAGTAACATCGTCATCCTCAGTCACCTGATTTCTGCCGTCTTGGTGAAGAGCCTGCCGAAGGCAGTGTGGCTTTCATCCAGGCTGGCAGCACGGTTGATCTGACCTTTGCAGTCTGTCAGCTAAACAACACGTGTCAAGAGCAGAATCTGGACCCGACAGTCTTCCAAGTCCTGACCAAGTCGTTTGATAGTCAACAGAGATGCCTTGAGGACAGTCTAAGGGAAATTTGGCAATCCACGGAAATTCGTGAACTTGATCTGCCTCTTTTACAACAATGAGACGGTCGGGTACTTGTTGGTGGAGAGGCAATGAGCTGTTTGAACACTCAAATGGAATGAAGCAGGGGTGTGTCCTGGCCCTAATACTCTTTAACTCTTCTTCACCTGTGTTCTCATCCACGCTGTCTGAGATGCTGAAGGCGCAGTATACCGGAAGCACAGACCACATAGGTTCCTCATTGATTCACGCCATCTAAACACTAAAATGAAGTTGGAACTAAAGACTGAGGGCCAGCTTTTTCAATGACTGCGCCCTCAGGGCGCACAAGAACAGTCCACTTCAGCTGATTGTTGACAAGCTCGCCAAGGCACCCTGCCTTACCATTACTCCTGGCAATACAGAAGAAATGTACCCGTGTGCTCCATCGTCTGCAGGCCGTTGCCCCTCCATCTCTCTTGAAGGTCCAGAGCTGAAGACTGTACTCTCAGTGCCACGGCTGTGTTACTCCAGTCTCTTGACAAGGAGGTCAGCACCGGGAGTGGCAAGGGAAACCAAGCCCGTAACAGACTGTGATCCTGTGTGTTGAACCAACACGACACCCGGCAGCCCACTGGAGTGAATGTGTTGACGACGGTAGACTTTAGCAACGTTCTCCAAGGGTGTTAGTCCTGGACCTTGTTCATAAGACACATTACTGGTGATGCAAAATCTGAACAGAGGGGGGAAAACAAGCAGAAATTACCATGGATTTTTTTTTTTTTTTTTTGGGGGGGGGGGGGGGGGGGGGGGGGGGGAATTTGCTGGTTTCTGATAAAATGTGAACGTCCTGACCTCCTGGGTCCTTCTGTGCGGAGTTCTACACTGTTTTAGTGAGAACTTAATTCATCTTCAACCGAAAGAAACTTGACTTCCGCGATGAAGACAGGGGGAGGGGGGTGGGGAGGAGGGGTCGGGGTCAGGATCTTCCCATTATTCTTCACAGGATCTGTCTGAGCCGGTTTAAATTTGCTGGTTTCCGATCAATGTGCAAGTCCTGGACCTCCTGGGTCCTTCTGTGCAGAGTCCTGCACTGCTTCAGTGAGAACTTCGTTCATCTCCGGCAGAAAGAAACTTTACTTCCGCGCAGTAGACAGGGGGGTCGGAATCTTCACATTATTCTTGACAGGATCTGTCTGAGGTGGTGCTCCTGTGCCTTGCTCTTCCTGGTTGGCTCACCACCACAGCTGACACGTCGTTATCCTCCACGTTGCCGGCCCCTGTCGGCGGCACAGCCCTCGCCAGCCAGCCCTTCTGCTGCAGGTCTCCTTGGCACATGCGTTGCACGCGCAGGGTGTGGGGCAAGGTGTCACCTCATCTCTGTGCCGCTGCTTGATTTGCTTCGGCGCTGGGCCTCGTCTTGTTGTCCTTGGAGGAAGATGTCACCGAAAGAAAAGGGAGGAGTGTGTCGCTGGAAGAGATGAAATCCTGCAGATCTGCGCCATCTCTGTCACATGGCAAGCAACCCCGAAGCAGCTGTCTCTCGTCTGGTTTGTGTGTGACCGTGGCGAAGGCAATTTGTCACCCTCGGCGCCCCGCACGTGCCGGAAAGCAATCACCGCACGCGCTGCACGTGAGGCTCGGCTTGATCAACGCCGGGCCGGAGGCGCGAGGGCCTCTGATTTGGGAGCTGATTGGCTTCTGACAGGTTCTCCTCCTCTTTTTGACGAGTCGGACACGACTTTTGACGAGCTGGAGACGAAAGTTGACGAATGTTGCCGAAGTTAATATGATTTGACGCAAATCGGGCCGACCCGACGGAATGAAGAAAAAACGGGTCTTACCCGGCGAGGTGTTTGGGGCAGAGGCGGAGGGCCCGATTGAACCGTGGGAGGAGGCCACTAGTCGGCTGATGAGTTGGGGGGTGATATTTTTTTTTCCATGGTGGACGGATGGGGAAGGCACTGCTACATGCCAGTACAGGAAGAAATCGGGGTGAGGGGTGGAGTGGGGTGGTGGTGGTGGTGGTGTGGATGTGGCACCTAGGTCTGTGGGCGACAGGAGGAGTGTCGGCCATGCAGTTGCTCTGCTGAAGGAAGGCGTCGCTCTCACCATTTCTCTTTCTCGCACTCAAGTCGCTCGTCTGCCATTGTTCTTCGCTCATCTCGTGCCTGCTCTCTCTCTCCTCCCTCCACTCCCCCACCCTATCCTGTCTCTCTCCCCCTCTTGGTCTCCCTCCAACCCTGCCTGCACCCACCCGCCACCATCATCCTCACCCTCCCCCACCCCTAGACCTGCCTCTCCCGCCCCCCCCCCCCCCCCCCCCCCCCCACCCCCACCGTTCCTGCCTTCCCCTGCCTATTCCCTGCTCTCTCTCGCTCTCTGTCTGTCTGTCTGTCTGTCTGTCTCTCTCTCTCTCACCCTCTCTCTCTCTCTCTCTCTCTCTCTCTCTCCATATCCGAAGTGGGCTCTGACACTGATGTTGGTTTTTTAACCAAACTGCGGAGTCAGCAAAGGCCAGCAAAATGTCAACAAGCGTAAGTGCAAAAAGGAAATGTTAGAACTTAGGAGACAACAGTACAGACTTATGCACTGACAGGAAAGAGCACACTGCAGCACACACTGGCCACATTTGCAGACATTGTACACGGAACCTGTAGGGACGCCTATGGAGTGAAACAATCAAAAATGAAGACACGAAGACAACTATAAAATCCAGACACCAGCGAAAGACGGATAACGCCCGAAAGAAAAAGGAGAGAATTTTAAGAAAGAGATGAAAACTGAGAATTGAAAAAAAAAAAATCAAACAAACAAAAACCAATGAACCTGTGTGAAGACCCGAAAGATCAACACAATGCCCTCAGCAAACAAAATCAGCAAGAAGAGAAGGAAATAAAGAAGAAACCCCAAGACTGCTTCTTAGAGACGCCTTCCAGAATGTCAGGAAATCTTTCCAGATCAGGAACACATTTGTCAAAGAAACTCTTGAGCAACATTTCGGCGAAACACATTCCAACACCCCCCCCCCCCATCTCCCCCCCCCCCCCCCCCCCCCCCCAGAGATCAGGAAAATAACAAGACATTCACAAACCTTCAGAGAGGGGCTAGGTTCAACAGGAAAGAAGTGGGAAAGGGAAAAGTAAGAGATGTAGTGATGAAGGAGCTGAAAAATGAGAGAATATGAAGGCAGTTAAGTAAGGCCATCCAGACTGAATGAAAAAAAAACGCACCCAGCTGGAATAAAATACACGACACAAGGTTTACCTTAGGAGCAGCTTCATTCTCAGATCTGCATGTGGCTCCTGCCATCGAATTCCAAACCTGGTGACATGAGGGAAATCAGATGACCCTGCGTGGCCGCTGAGTCAGGGCCAACATACAGTGGAACATGTCCAGCGTTCGCGCAACCCAGCGCCAACCCAGGGGAGGTAACCACACATGGCGGCACAACGAAGTGCTCAAGAGATGGCAAAATGCGTTTAGCAGGCCAGAAGAAACGCTAGGTCACCAGAAGCTCCAGCAATGATGTTCTACATGGCAGGAGGCCACGCATCAGTGTCTGGAACAGAAACGACATCAAGAACATAGAAGAGGAGGTGACTGGATGATATGGATGATTGGGAGTGTATAGGGAAAACCACACAGACATCGTCAGAAATCAGCCATGGGTGGGTGACTGGGTGGGGGGGGGGGGTGGGGGTGGGGTGGGGGCCATTGAGAACTATGGTTGCGTCAACGCTGTTCTGAAAAACAAAGAAACTGTACACACACCTGGGATCACATGTCTGTTACTGCATTTGCAACATCTAGAGTGACTGAGGGAGCGACTGTTGAAATTCAGGTAACACACGTATGTCTTGACATTCTAAAAATCAAACACATAGCAAAACTGTTATTTATGACTGCCTTTTAAACCCTTAGCACTGACTACAGATGTTCATAGAGTTAAAAAAAAAAAAAAAAGTAAGTACCAAAAAAAAAAAAAAAAAAAAAAAAGTCTCTCAAGATTCAAATGCGTGTCTCTTGTTCATCATTCTATAGTAACAGCATCAAATTCATTTCTTCAGAATAAAGAGTTTATTTTCTGTTGTTTAGCTTTCATACACGAATCAAAATCGTCTTCACATAGCTTCATTGCCACTGCAACTCACTGGTTTCTACCGCTCTGCTGGATTTACAAAGAGCAGAACAAGTTATATAAAGTATCATCTTCATGTATATGTTCGCAATGTGCTGTGCCAGTGCAGCCATAGGAAGTTACCGAAAGGAAATGATCGTCTGGCATTCTGCATTTGAAATACTTCTTTGATATGCATACCAAAAAAAGTGATGACTCAAAACGTTTGAAATGAGGAAAAGATCAGCAGCCCACCTAACACACATTTTTTCAGGCACGATATAATGCACAGCCGCAAAAGGAAGGTAACTCCTGTACCAATCGATTCAAACAGTCACTTAAAAAACTCCTTGATGGCTTACGATACACTTTTGGCCCTCCTCCAATAATCACACTGGCCAGTTTTCTCACATGAACGGCA
>JADBJO010000323.1:310000-315000 GCA_016801955.1 Conus betulinus | reverse complement strand
TGTTTTGGAAGATCACAGAGTAAGATATTAAACAACATCGGAGCTATCACAGAGCCTTGTGGAATTCCCATTTGTAATGATTTCAACTCAAGTACGTATTTTCTACTTTAACTTGTAGCTTTCTGTCTCGAACAAATTCTCTGATACAACAATAAAGATTGCCAGATAGACCTATGTTTCTTAATTTGAATAACAATCTGGTATGCAAGACTGTACAGAAAATCTTTTGAAAGAGTCAACAGTCAGTTTTGAGACATTAGCGAAGGTGGCCTTGATTTCTCTTCAGCTTGGGAAAGAAACAGGGCACATTTTGATCTTGATCACACTGTAAAGATGCATGTACAAGAGAGAAATATCCTCAACATCTTAAAGTTTACACAGACGGTTCAGTTATTTATTTATTTATTTTTTTTTATTTTTTTTTTTTTTGGGGGGTCTAATAATACCATCACAAAAGGTTGAAAAGATATATATATCCCGTCGGAAAAAGGCAGATCAATATTTGTCGCCGAAATAATAGCTGTTGTTATGGCGTTGTCAGATTTAATTGACTTGCCACAATCAATATTTAAAGTAGTTATTGTGTGGATTCGATGTCTGTTCTGCAGACCATAAAAATTTCCAAATACCGTTTTGAACAATTTTCTTGTAAATGAAATATGCCTTCTTATCATGTTTTGATATGTAAAGGAACTGATGTCACCTTCTGTTGGATTCCATCGCATTGTGGTATTTGGGGTAAAGAGCTCGCTGATAGATAGATGCGCAAAGAGAGGAGCCAGAAATGAAAAGTGCGCCACGGTATTGAATATACCCTTTTCTTTACCTGAAGTCAATCAATTATTAAAGCAAAACCGTCTGGTGCCGATTCAGAAAATACACAAAAAAAAATACGTTGCTTGGTGTGGCTGATAAAAATACTCATTTAATCAATTAGAACATGTAGACAGCATTCGTCATTTACAAGTGAAAAATATGTACCCATACAGAAATTTCATTTCAATATTTCATAAATCAAAACTTGATGCCTTAAAAACTAAATATACAAACGAAGCAAAATGTATTTGTGGAGAACAGCAGGTATCTGCTGTTTGCTGTTGACTGTTTACCTCTTCAAGCTCATTTACCACCATTCTCAGGCATGTCTTTGTGTGATGTCTTTTCAGATTTAAAGTTTGCCTTCAATGTTTTTTTTTTTCTTTAAATTGTTGTCCAGTTAAAGCGGTTTACTGTAAGTTCAATTGCAGGTATGCTGTAGGGATGCTTAGAGGCGCACACAACGCGCGCGCGCGCGAGCTCGCATGCACACGCTCACACAGACTCGCACACACACACACACACACACACACACACACACACACACACACACACACACACACACATCTCTCTCTCTCTCTCTCTCTCTCTATATATATATATATATATATATATATACAGAGAGAGAGAGAGAGAGAGAGAGGAGAGAGAGAGAGAGAGAGAGAGAGAGAGATAAAAAAAACCCTGTAGAGAGTGAGAGGGCGAAAGGATGGGACAGTTGCTTGATTGATGGCATCGTGAGATCGACCCCCCGATTGGATGGCTTCAATGTGCACTCTAGATGCGTGAGAAGACCTCCCTCCGTGAGCACGATCACAACTGCCCAGTCTGTCCCTTGCCGGGCAAAAACGCTTGTTTGTATGTGTGTGTGTTTGTTTGTTTGTTTTTAAATAAAGGAAAAGAAGGAGGCAGATCAATCACATCTTCATGCCCAGACGAGCCTTCATCTTGTCTGGGCCCTTGAAACCGAAGAAATCACGGATGTGACCATCTGCGCCACTGATAATCATTACAGAGCCTTGCTCAAGCTTTTTTCGCCTCTCTTCCTTCCTTCGCCATCTTGACCACAGGGTCGCCGTGACGGTGATGACAGCGCTAAGAGGTTGAGAGGAAAGGAGGGCGGGGGAGCGGGGGGGGGGGGGGGGGGGGGGTGAGAAAGGCTGTAAGGGAAGTGGTGGGGGAAAGGATACGGGGGTGGGGTGTGGGGGGTGGGAGGTGGGGGGGGGGGGGTGGAGCTACCTTTGTAAACCTCTCTTCGATCCTACCCTAAGCTGACCACAGACAGAACCTCCCCCCCCCCCGCCCGTACCCTCCCCCCTCCCCCCCCCCCCCTGTCCCCTCCCAACCACCACTCGACATCTATCATCCCTTAACCCCCCCCCCCCAACCCTCCCCCCCCTACCCCCTGTAACAACAGCAGACACGTACTTCGTCACCATGGCCGCCTGTCCCGACTCCATCGCACCTTCCCGGCAGGCTGTGCGTCAGCGTAACAGAATCGCGCGTCATTTCCGGCAAGGGGCCTAATGATTCTTTTGCGGGTCGCCGTCGGCTCGCCGGGGCGAAATGGCGCGTGGCTCGAGAGCCGACGTGTAAGAAATGACTGCCCCCCCCCCCCCCCCCCCAGCCACACTGCGGACCCGGGCTATCAATATTTCAGGTGCATGCGCCTGCGCATTTGCTCCGGAGAGTTCGTTCGGCGCGCGGATTGCACGTGCGGAGGTGACAACGAGGTTTTTGATGATGGGGTGGGGGGGGCTTTTTGAGTGCGGCGTGGGGGAGAGAAAGAGAGAGAGAGAGAGAGAGAGGGAGGGAGGGTGGGGATGGGGGTGGGGGTGGGGTGGGGGTGGAGGGTAGGTGAGTGGGGGGTCGGGGTGGGGGTAGGTGAGTGGGGGGTCGGGGTGGGTGTGGGAGGGAGGGGGGGTGGGTGGGGATAGAGTTGGGGGAGATTGGGATGGGGAATGGGGGTGTGGGTGGAGAGAGATCTGATGGGACACCAGTTGGACTTGGGTTAGACGGACTGACGAACGAGAGCGTGGATGAGTGGGGGGGGGGGGGGGGGGGGGGGGGGGGAGGGGGGGGGGGGGGGGATTGGAATGGTTCGGGTGGGGGATCCTTCTGGAAGGGTTCGGGTGAAGAGGGGTGGGGGTGTGGGTAAGTAAGGGGGGTGGCACGAGCATTTGACCGCAAATTGCTTTGCTGGGATGATTCATATTTTCGAGATGTAGAGAAATGGGGGAGCTAACGAGAGAGAGAGAGAGAGAGAGAGAGAGAGAGAGAGAGAGAGAGAGAGAGAGCGGGGTAGTAGTGTTTGCGGTACAGACTAGCAGACGACGTCCGTCCCTACTGGTCACCTATGCACTGCGCATGCGTCTTACCCATAATGCTTTTGTTGTTAACTGTTCGGCTTCATAGAAAAAAACATAACGAAGCTTGTGTGTCAAGTCTTATTATTCCTTGTATGTATGAGTTAAGATACCCACTACATCTTACGAGAGAGGGAGAGAGAGAGAGAGAGATGTAGGAGATCCCCGGAGGATGAGAGAGAGAGGATACCGAGGTAGGGAGAGAGAGGAGAGGAGAGAGCGCAAAGCCCTCGATGATTTTTTTTTTTTTTTTTCGTACTGAATTATACTCCTCTCTGAAATATGATAGTTACCACAATGATAGATTCTGGGTTCCCTGGTACACCACAAGAGGAAAGAGGCGAGGACGCGAGCGAGCGAGAGAGAGAGAGAGAAGAGAGAGAGACGAGGAGAGGCGGGGAAGAGGGAGAGAGAGCGAGAGAGAGGATGACGGACAGGATGGGACAGAGACAGAGACAGAGACAGAGACAGAGAGGGCAAAGCCACGATTGTTTTGTTTTTCCTTCTAAGATAAAAACTTCTCTCTGAATATGATAGTTACCACCAAAGTGTTTGCTTAAGGTTCCTGGTAAGATGAGGCCGACGAGGAGAGGAGGAGGAACGTAAGAGGGGAGAGGAGAGAGATGGATGAGATGAGGAGGGGAGGAGGAGGGGGGCGAGAGAGTGGAGGAGAGGGGAGCGAGAGAGAGAGGGGAGAGAGTATGAGCGAGAGATGGGAGGGGAGAGAGAGAGAGAGAGGAGAGAGAGAGAAGGAGGGGAAAGGGAGGAGAGGAGAAAGCGAATTGGCACCGAAAAAGATGAGAGGGAGAGGAGAAGAGAGGAGGGGGAGAGGAGAGAGAGGGAGAGAGAGAGCGAGAGAGTGAATACGAAAGAGCCGAAAAGCGCGGAGGGCGAAAAGGAAGAGTGATGACGAGAGAACAAGGAGAGAGAGGAGGGGAGAGACGTACAGAGGGGGGGAAGAGAGAGAGGAGACATGAGAGATGAGAGAGAGAATCGAGAGAGAGAGACCAGAGAGAGAGGAGGTGAGAAGAGGAGAGGAAAAAACATAAAGAGAGGAGAGAGGAAAAAGCACCGGAAACGAAAGGAGAGGGGAGGAGAGCGACCAGAGCGGGGAAGTGGGAGGGGAGAGGAAGGAGAGGAGACCGAGGAGGAAGAAGAGAACGAGTGAGTAGAAGAGAGCGGAGAAGAGAGAGAGAGATAGAGACGCTTAATTTAAAATGGCACCGAAAAGAGAGGGAGGGGAGGGAGAGAGAGTGAGAGATAGGGAGGAGGGGGGGAGAGACGAGTGTGGAGAGAGAGGAGAGAGAGAGAGGAGAAATAAAGATAAAAAAAAGAGAGGGAGAGAGAGAGAGAAGATGACAGAGAGAGGGGAGGGGGATGATGAGGAGAGAGAGGGGGGAGCGAGGAACGAGAAGAGGAGGAAAGGGGAGGGAGGAGAGAGGAGGGGAGGAGAGAGAGGGAGTGGGGAGAGAGAAAGGGGAGGGAGAGAGGAGAGCGGAGGGGAGAGAGAAGGAGAAATGAACGAGAAAACGAGGAGGAGGAGAGAGAGAGAGGGAGCGAGAGGAAGGAGGAGAGAGGAATAGGAGTTTGAGGAAAGTGGTGTGGAGAGAGAGGGGCGAGGAGAGAGGGGAGGAGAGGAGAGAGAGGGGAGGAGGGAGGAGGAGAGGGGACGGGGGGAGGAGGAGGGGGGGGAGATGAGGAGGAGGAGGAGAAGAAAGCGAGAGAAGAGAAGAGAGAGAGGAGGAGCGAGGAGCGGAGAAGCGAATTGGAACAGAGAGAGAGCGAAGAGCTGAGATGAGAGACGGAGAATGAGAGAGA
>JADBJO010000323.1:295000-302500 GCA_016801955.1 Conus betulinus | reverse complement strand
ATTCGTTTGGATTTTCTGGCACCATGGGAGGTGTGTGGGGGGGGGGGGGGGGGGGGAGGGGAGGTGTGTCCTTCTTGTTCGTTACATACAGCTGTTTCACTACGCCTCTTATGTTCCGCCTCTTAACAGCCGCGGCCTGCACGAGCAAGTCTAACCACGACGAAGTGGTCGCACATAATTATAATCGCCAAGAGCCGATCGCTTTGCGTGACGAGCGCGTCCCGAGTCTGGCCATTGAAAGAGAAGAAGACGCCGGACGTAAAGATTTTTTTTTTCTTCCCCAGAATGGTTGTTAATAAGGTTGTCGAGGATGGAACATACACACCTCAGAATTTGCTCTGTCAGATTTACTTACTGTGTACATAACAGGAATTATTCCCCCCTGACTTCTTGCTTTTGTTGTTGTTGTTGTTGTTAAATGGCTATGTCTGTGAGCCTGTGATTGTTTTTTTGTATAGATGATGATGATGATAATAACAATGATGATGACGATGAGATGATGATGATGATGAGATGGATGATGATGATGGTGATGATGATGATCAGATGCTGTGCTGCTGCTGCTGCTGCTGCTGATGATGATGATGATGGTGGAGAATGGAACACTATAAAGCCGTACCACAGACTAAAAAGCAATCTTGAGGAAGCAGACCTTTCTTGGCAGTTACAATTCTTACCGGCGGGTTAGCTGAAAATACACGTTCCGATGTACTCAGCAATCTGTAACAAAATATTCATGAACTGTCGTACCTTCCTGCATGTTCTCTCTGTCTGTCTGTGCCTGTCTGTCTGCCTGCCTTCCTGCCTGTCTGGTCTGTCTGTCTAACCTGTCTGTCTGTCTGTCTGCCTGCCTGTCTGTCTGTCTGTCTGTCTGTCTACCTGTCTCTCTCTCTCTCTCTCTCTCCTCTCTCTCTCTCTCTCTCTCTCTCTCATCTCAAAGGTCCTCTCCTCCTCTCCCGCTCTCCTCTCTCTCCCGCTCCCCGCCCTCTCCCCCCTGTTTTAATTCTCTTTTCTGTTTGTCCACCAGTATTATTTCACACTTTTATTTTCTTCTTTGTTGTAATTTTCAATAACCAGCGATGTGATGTAATGATTTCCGTCTACACGTTCCATGCCTTCCTTTCTCTTTCTTTTTCTTTGCGTACTTTTTTTTGTTGTTTGCTTCCTTCTTCTGTATCTTCTTTTTTCTTCCTTCCCTTTTTTCCTTTCCTTCCGTGACCTATGTCCGCCCCCCCCCCCCCTACCTTTTCCTCCCTCTGTGACTCCCACTTCCTCCCCCCCCCCCCCCCCCCCCCCCCTTCTCCCCCTTGTATTTCTTCCGTTTCCCCCCCCCCCCCCCCCCCCCCCCCTTGTCCCCCTTCTTGTCCCTGTTTCATCTTCCGTGTCTAAAATTGTCCCTTCCTTTTTCCGTTCAATTTTGTTCCTTTCCGCTCCCCCATCGCTCCCATTTTCGGTTTTTTTTTTTTTTTTTTTTTTTTTTTTTTTTTTTTTTTTTTTTCCACTCTTTTCAAACATTTTCCCCCCCCTCTTTTTCATTTGACAATTTTTCCTACTTTCCATCCGTTTGTGGGTGGTTTTTTTTTGGCTTGATTGTAGTTGTCTGTCTTTTGTAGTGTGTGTTGTGGGTGTGTGTGTGGTGTGTGTGTGGTGTGTGTGGCGCGCGCGCCTGTGTGCGTGAGTGTGTGTGTGTGCGCGTGTGCGCGGGGGACACAATAATGCGTGGACGTGTGTATAAATGCATGTGTGTGTGTGTGTCTGTCCTGTCTGTCTGACTGTCTGTCAGTGTGTGTGGTGTGTCGTGTGTGTGTTCCGTTGGAGAGAGAGAGAGAGAGAGAGAGAGGAATAGAGAGAGAGAATAGAGAGAGCTAGAGTCAAGCGTGGGAACAGGAATGGGATTATCACAAGGCTCGTTCCGTCGCGCCCGCGTCAAACATTTGTCAGGGCCGGTTGTAACAACGCTACACATCATGGGCACAACAATCTCCCCAGTGCGGCATGAAAACAAGGAGGTAGTCAAAACAGACTGCAAAAAGCGTTTCTCTCTGAGAGAGAGAGAGATAGATGAGAGAGAGAGATAGAGAGAGAGAGGAGAGGAGAGAGAGAGAAGCAAAGCAAGCACACCCGAACGCACAGCAAAGGTGTACAGTAGGGGGGTGGCAGGTCTAATGTGGGATGCATACCAGACAAGCAACGTTTCAAGAAAGGTGTCTTCGTCAGGACGTCACCCATAGGAAGACAACCAGAGAGAGAGAGGGGGGGGAAAAAGAGAGCGAGAGGATGGAGTAAGAGAGAGAGAGAGACATAGATAGAGGAACAGAGAGAGAGACCCGAGAGATAGAGAGAGAGAGAAGAAGACAATAGAGAGAGAGTATAGGAACAGAGAGAGAGAGAGAGAAAGCACAAAACGATGTTCCCCTGACCACATCCGACCCGAGAGTGACGTAAACAAGGACAACGAGATGTGCGTGAAAAGATTAATGATGTTGCAGAAATACATGTAGGTAACTCATGGACGTAATAACAGTAAGTATCTCGTGGGTGGAGGGGGGGGATGGGGGTTGTGTGGGCGCAGAGAGAGAGAGAGAGGTACGGTCCTGTAAGGTCATGGTTGTGTATAGCCCGAGCCTACCCGTCAGGGCCCTATCAGGGCTGTCCCTCCCTCCACTTTGACTTCCACCTCACGTTGAAGTCAACTCCAAGTCATGAAAAAGACAAAATAACGAAAACAAACAAAACCCACAAAAAAAAAACAAAAAAAAAACCGCACGATAAAACTGAGATCCGTATGCACAACATATAAATCGTATTTTCAGAAATTCAAAAGATCGCGTCAGGTGGGGACATCTCTATAAACAAAGTTTTTCATGGAGTCCCCTGGCAGAAAGAGAGAGAGAGAGAGTAGATAGAGAAGAGAGAAGAGAGAGAAGAAATAGAAGATGCGAGAAGGAGAGAGAGAGAGCGAGAGAGGAGAGAGGAAGAGAGAGACCTAGTATTTTTTTCATGTAATGAAATCGAGAAAATATTTGATTGGTCAAACGACCTCAAATACCCAAAGAAGAGGAAAACGAGGAAGGGGAAGGAGGCGCAAAAAAAAAAAAAAAAAAAAAAAGCCCGGGAACTGATTTGACACGGCGGGGAGCACATTCTAGCGGCAAGTGACCGGAAAGCGGGTCCCGACCCACCACCTCGCGACAAGTGTGACCGTTTACGCCCTCTCCCGCCCTCTAGCGGTAAAGGCAGGGCCGAGTGGAACATGGGCGACAAGCCAGGCCAAGAGGAAAGAAAAGACGAAAAGCTACTGAGCGGGCCACTTGTCGCCATTTTTTGTTGCGAGGTGTAATCGTCACTTCCCCAAGGGCGACCGACCCCCATTTATCTCCTAACGGGGCCCAGGCAGCCCCCCCCCCCCCCCCCCCCCCACCCCCCCCCCCCACCCCCCACTCCAACCCAAAAGCGGCCGGCCGAAAAATGAGGAATAAACTTATGGTATCAGTTTTCAGGCTATCAGATGGAGCCAGAGAGAGCAGGGGGAGGGAATTAAATGAAGAACCGGGATCTAATGAACTTGATCCGGACAAGGAAAAGTTCATTTCTCCCACCAAGAATCTTGAAATATCTGTAATCTCTGCGAGGTATTTATGTTTCCCATTTCTGTCTTCGCTCTCACCCTGGTTTTCGTGTTTTGGTTTGTTTTGCATATTATCTATTTATTTATTGATTTATTGTTTGTTCAGAGCGTTGTTGGTGTTGTTGTTGGCTAATTTCTTCATGTAAGTGTAGGTAATGGTATTGGCTTGGAAAAAAAAAAAAAAGCTAAGTTTTTTCTTTCTTCCGTTCTCTGTTTTTTTTTTTTTCCTTTTCTTTCTTTCCTTTTCCTGCCCTCTGTTTCTTCTTTCCTCTTGCTTTCTTTTCTCTTTTTACCTTGTTTTTCTTCTCTTCTATCTTTTCTCTTCCTGTTCCTGTTTTTTCCTTTCTTTTTTTTTTTCCCCTTCCTTTTCCCTTTTCTGGCCAGCCCGTTAATTATATTTTTTGCGTGTATTTTTTGCTTTACCACATACCCCCTAACTGGATATTTAATATTATTTTTTGGCCTTTTTTGTTTTCTGTTTTTTTTTTTTTTTTTTTTTTTTTTTTTTTTTTTTTTTTGTTTTTTAAAAGTTTTTTTTTTTTTTTAAATAAATTCCCATTTTTTTTTTTGTTTATTATTTTGGTGCTTTTTTTTTTTTTTTTTTTTATTTTGTTTTTTTTTTCTTTTTTTTTTTTTTTTTTATAATAGCTATGCTTTCTAAAATTCTTTCTTTTGGCTTTCTTTTTCTTAAAAATTCATGATGGGCATTTATATTTTGTATTTAGCTGCTCTAGCTTCTCTGCCTGGCTTGCTATGCTGCTTCTTCTTTTCTAGCCTAGCTGCTGCTGCTTCTTATCGCCCTACTTTCCTTTTCCTATTTCTCCGTTCCCTCTCTTTACACTACTTTTCTTTCTACTACTTGAATATCTAAAATTCTCTACAAATCGTGTGTCCATCCCTGTGGTGTTATATATGCTGCACGCGTTGGTTGTCCTCATCATTGCGTGGGTCTCCTTCACCCCTCTCCTCCCTCTCGAACCCCTCCGTGTGTGTCATTGTGTGTGTTTGTTGTGCGTGTTTTGGTACGTGCGTGTGTGTGTGTGTATGCGTGGCGTGCGGTGCCTGCGGCGTGTGTGTGTTATGCGTTGTCGCAGCCAACCTTTACAGGTGGATCACTGAGCAAGCAAGTGTACAGTGGTTTTAGATGCAGACTTGTTCAATCCCACGTCACTTTCTCTGCATGCATAGCAGCCTTTTCCACCCTGCTTTTGTGCACACAGGCGCTAGCTAATCACAAGTCATTTATGATGAACAAGACTTGGCGGCCGGCAAAACTCACATACACCCCTGAAGCTTAATAAAAAAAAAAAAAACCTGAAACGAAAACGAAACCCCAGCAGAAATGATGCTCCTCTAATGTACCAACCAACGGCACACGGCTTTCCAATGCCAGTGTGATTCTCCACCACAACCCACGGCAGTAGTTGAGTGTCGTCCATCTGATGCCGCAGACAAGAGAAGCGTCACACGCAGTGCTGCGGTGTTCGTGTTCCCCCCGTCTATCACCACGTGGGCAACAGTCCAATCAGATAACTTTAAAAAAAAAGTTCTTCCAGCGTTTTGTAGGAGGAAAACAACTGAAAATGATAGAGAAACTAAAGACAGATGAAAAAAAAAAAAAAAAAAAAAAAAAAAAAAAAAAAAAAGTCGATTTCTGAGCCTTAGGGGTCGGACATCAAGAGAGAGAGAGAGAGAGAGAGAGAGAGAAGCAAATGTTCGAGCCGAACTCTCAACCGTCTGTCCTTAGATCAAAACAAAGGCAGAAGTTAACGACACCGAGGACACTGAGAAAATCTGCTGCCTTTCGTTCCTACCTTAAATCAACTTATCACAATTTTCCTTCGAACGTATTGTTGAGCAAATTTCATTTGAAAGAAAAAAAAAAAAAAGAAGAAAAGAAAAAAGACCCCAGATTCCAAATGTCAAAATCCTTTTAGTTTCAAACAAAATATTCTTGCGCCATGGTCAAGGTAATCGACTAGACTGTCGGCAACTGCTTTCCCCTCCCCCTCCTCCCCCCCCCCCCCCCCCGTCTTGACGGTCTTGTGTGAGGTTAGGTAAGGTAACGGCAGACGTGAGTCAAAAGAGGAAGACAAAAACTAGGTCCATATGGTCGCCAGTTCATGAGGTCGCCAGGTCATGAGGTCGCTAGGTCATGAGGTCGCCAGATCTACAAAACAAACGAATGGCAATACAAAAGCTGGATGTTTCAGCCCCTGTTTTGTTCTACAGTCAAGAGGCACACATCTGTCAAACGAGAAACAGAGATAAGATATGACAAACGAGAAAGGAAATCGTAGATAGATAGACAGATAGAGACCGATAGATAGATTTCCGATAGAAAGAGAATCCTACTTTCCTCCCCCCCCCCCCCCCCCCCCTACAACCCCCCCCCCCCCCCCCTAAACAACCCCATGGGATTAAAAAAAAAAGAACAAAAACACGAATTCTTTCCCTCTGTAGAAAACAAAGACAAACAAGAACCACAACACACACACACACACACACACACACACAACACACACCTTATCCATAACTTTTCCGCTCACCAGCCCACGCCCACACAAGTAAAGTAACTGACAGCTACAAGCGCTATGATTAGCCGGTGGGAGTGTGACGGCCTAATTGCCACCAAACACCGTCCCTTTACTTTGTTCTCAAACGGTTCATTCTCCCGAGCGTTTCGTGCCACGTGCCACGCAAAAGAAGTGAACCATTTCAGAACAAACCATCGGGGCTCTCGATCAGAGAACGCCTTGCAAAACCACCAGAGAGGGCCCAGAAGTCTGGCAGGTCTCCGCGTGGTTGAGTCCACTTTCGTTTTTTTCCCTCACAGAGCCAGACTCCTCCCTCTGAGCTTTCTGCGGGGGAGGGGGGGGGGGGGTTTTGTGTTCGTACCCCCTTTCTGTTCAAACGCTTCTCGTCGTCATCATTCAAAACTTTTTTTTTCAGCTGCAGATCTGAAATAATGAAAATACTCTAACATGACAACAATTTCCACACTCAAAGGCTTTTGGATGGCTTTATTACACTGACAGCAGCTCTTATAAAGAGAAAGGGGTACGAAAGGAAATCTTTCCGCCTCTGAACCGCGGGAGAAGCCGGGGAGGAGCTGGTTAATGGAAGATGAAAGTTCCATCATCCGGTCGGCGACATAACTGTCACAACACAGCCCTTCCCCTAATCACCCCGCTGCACGCGCCGCACGTGCGTGCCCGCTGCTCTTTCCCTCCGACACGGGTTTTTTCGCGGGGGGGGGGGTGGGGGGGGGGGGGGGGGGGGTCTCTGCAGACCGTGGGGGTAGACTTCATTTCGTGCCAAAAGTCTCACTGGCGTTGACAGCGGCCCCACACCTTGTTATCAAAATATGAGGGGTGCGCAACTAATATGCAAATACGTTTCACACGTGACGGCCACCCTCGGCCTTCTCCGCCCCTCCCCGGAGAGCGGAGCCCAGCGCGTGCCCCGGACAGGTCCGGAGACGCCGAGGCGCGAAAAACTGGCAGCCAAGCAGGGGAAGTAAGCTGAGGCAGGAGATGACAGTTGCGCGCCTTGGCCCGCCGAGAGGGCTGGGCAAGGGGGAGTCAGGAGAGACCCGAGCAAGGGGCGGAAACCTGACCACGTGAGTGTTTTGTTTTCACCGTTGCGTTCCCTTCCCCCCCCCCCCCCCCCCCCCCCCCCCCCCCCCCCACCCCCCCCCCCCACCGCCCCTCCGTCTCCAAGGAGGCACACAACATCGTAGCGGAGTATGAGCCCCCTCTTCGTCAGTTCGTCAACGAAGATGAAGGAATTTTGGGGGCAGGAAGAGGCGGACTGGGAGATGGGACTGGGACAGCCATTTTGGGAGAAGCGGCTCAAGCTCGTGTTTTACT
>JADBJO010000323.1:270000-277500 GCA_016801955.1 Conus betulinus | reverse complement strand
GGGGGAGGGGGGGAGAGTTAGCGGGAGTTATCATTCCGTTTTGTTGGAAAAGAACAAAAAAAAAAAACAGAAAGGGAGGGGGAGAAAGGAGGGAAATCATGGGGGGGGGGGGGGGGGGGGGGGGGGGATGGGGATGGGGGCGCGTGCATCAAGAGATTTCATGCAAAACATACCTGCTCGCCATAGTCAATCTTGATATTCCAGGTTCCGGGTCGGTAAATGAATACTGAATGTGGGACGCGAGCTCAATGAATATGGATGCTTCTTCCCATATCCCCCCCCCCCCCCCCATCCCCCATCCCCCCCTGTTATGTTATGACCTTGACCTTTGATATCGGACCAATCACGAGTACTGTTGTGGCTATCGGTCTTTTTTGCCTTTCTCGGTGTTTGTCATGATGTAGTCTCCACCTTTTTGACGTTTTTTTTTTTTTGAGTCATGCTTGATTCGGGTCGTCAACCGATCACGCTTCAGTTCAATTGACGAAGATCAGATCTGCTTCATGCTTCCGACCATACACCTCGATGGGAACAGTATGGTACTGGCTTGGATGCCACGGCCTATCTGGAATTCCTCTGCCCTCTCACTCCACAAGATCAGAATTTTCAACTTCAATGTGAAATCTGTCCTTCTATATATGGTTCTGAACGTAGCGACGAACAACAAAGACAAACACCCCCAAACTCCAAACATTATCAACAGACTTTCTGCGAAATATTGTAAACATCAGATGCCAGATGTTACTGCCAACACAGAACTGTGGAACAAGACCAAGCAAGTTCCGATAGAATCAGAAATCGAAAACGGAACTGGGGATGGACTGGCCACACACCCTCAGAAAGTCTCCATCCAACATCGCAGAGACAAGCCCTTGAATGGAACCCTCGGGGCAAGAGAAAAGTGGGAAGACCAAGACAGACATGGCGAAGGAGTACCGACGCAGAAGTGAAGGCCGCCGGAACGACGTGGGCCGAGCTGAAGAGGATCTCCCGAAACCGTGTCCGCTGGAAGAGTGTGGTTTTTGAGACCCTATGTTCCCAAGGAATGCAGAGGACTAAGTCAAGTAAGTCAAGTTGGATGCCACGTTATATCAGCATTCGGTGGAACGCTAGCTTTCCCGACTGGCTGAACAACAACTGCCACAGATGAACAACTTTCAAACACCTTCATTTCCTTCACAACCCTCAACTCAGAACTCCAAGGATGCATACGTCAAAGACCTCAGAGCGAAGAAAACGGAACGCTCAAGTCTAATCCTTCACTCTTTCGAATCCGTCCAGGCTTAAAGAGGAAACACTCAGTCTGATACTTCACTCTTTCAAATCCGCCCAGGCTTAAAGATGATTCCTCCTAGCTGCTTTTTAGTGCAGAGGAAAACGGGGGGAGGGGGGTGCAGACTACCTACACACTGGTCACGCTTTGTTTGCTGGGGGAGGGGGAGGAAGCTCCCTGGGTGCAGGCTGTGGTGATAAGCCACTTGGAATTGAACGGCTTGAAGGCTGGGACGAATGCAGCACGTACACACAGGTCTTTTATTGCCAGTTATTGCCGTTTTGAAAAGCTTTTGGTCCCAGAAGTTCCATTTGATGTATTTTTTTTTATTCGTTTCGCAGGAGATTAGTAAGTTTCGTTTGATCTCTGTGTCTCTCCCTCCTCCTCCCCCCCCCCCCCCCCCCCCCCCCCCCCACCATCTCTCTTTCTCTCTCTCTTCTCTCTGAATATATGTATGTAGTTACGCGTACACACACACACACACACACACACACACACACACACACACACACACACACACACATACACACACACAACACACACACACACACACCACACACACACACACACACACGCACACACACACCCACACACACACATATACACACGCACGCACATACACACACACACACACACACACGCACGTGTACACACACACACACACACACACACACACACACACACACACACACACACACGCTTTCTTCCCTTTCCTCCATTTAATGACGTCCTTCCGTTTCCACTATTTTATTCAACAGTGTGTGATAGTTTTGTGTCAAGTTTATCAACGTACCATTGTTATTGCGCGATTTGTATTGCTGTTAGGTGTCTTCTGCGTACATTAGATTGTTCTTTTACTTTTGAAGTTGCTCACTTTTTTTTTTACTCTCTCTCTCTCTCTCTCTCTCTCTCTCTCTCATCTCTCTCCCATCTCTCTCTCTCTCTCTCTCTCTCTCATCGAAATTCATCGTAGAAGCATTGAAAATTAGACAGATGAAGGATAGTGAAACTTAAGATAACGCATCATAAGAGATATATGAATGGATAATATCATTCATATCACGTGGAAGAGGTCAGTAAGAACACAATGTCATCATTTGATAGAGTGGATAGTCGAGTCAGTCTTACGATTAAAAAAAAAAACGTACTGCATTACCCCTGTGCGTGAGGACATAACAAAATGTTATGATTTTATATGTTACTGTTCCCCTTGATTTGATACACACTGGGGAATGAATGTGTTCTATTTGTTTGCAGGTATGGAGAGGGAAATGTTATTGTTCTGTTACAACAACCCTCCCCCCTTGTCAAAAGACCTCTTTGTGGTATGACAATGAAATATCGAAGTGTCCAAGGTCTCTCTCCCTCTCTCTCCCTCTCTCTGTCTACTCCTCCGTCTCTCTCTCTCTCCCAACCCGTCTCCTCCCTCTCTCTCCTCTCTCATCCTCTCTCTCTCTCTCCTCTCTCTCTCCTCTCTCTCTCTGGACCGAACCTCCAAGGCTCATCATAGGTGAGATGTTTTGCGTATGCAACTGTTCTTAAACCGTACAATAAGGCAGCAGCATTTCGCCGACAGGAATTTTTTTGGTGTGCATTTTCGTTCATATTTGATGCTTTTCATTTTACTATTGTAGGTTTGTTTTTTCAGGTTGTTTTTCAGAAACCCCTCCTGACCCCTCCCCCCCCCTTCCCCTCCCCCCCCCCCCCCCCCCCCCCCCAATTTTTTTTTTTTTTTCTTCACGATGTGACCTTTCTTAGAGGTAGTCTTCTTCATGTATGAATTCATCTGGCCTGAGAAGACACTGTGTGGTCGGCTGGGCTATGATGATAGAAACTACAACTCTAACGCTATCTTCTGTGTCCACCGCAGGTGGATCTGCCCCTGCTACCCAGTCTTTCTTTCTCTTTCTGCGTGCGCAGGCTGATACTCCTGCGGACACTGCCTGTATAGACATGCAGTGAGTTTTGTGTGTATGACCGTTTTTTTTTTATCCTGCCATTAAGGCAGCCATACCCATCTTCGGGGAAGGAGCATGCTATGTGTAATGTGTCCATCCATACCAACGGCCAAACTGGCTGGCCTTCTCCTCCGAAAGTTGGTGATGGGATTTTACGTGTGTGCAAGATGTTGTGCGTGCGTTCACACACTGAACCTCGGTTTATAGTCTCATTCGGACTGTATGGGGAATGGAGTCAGAACCAATGTTAACTCCAGGGGAAAATCCCCCTGTACCGAAATTCGAACCCGCAACCCAAGGATCACGAGTCCGGCGCTCTCTACCAACTGAGCTATTCCGGCCCCCCGCTAACCCAGTGTCTCTGCTGTTCAACTGACTGATCGATGTCGCCCAGTTGGCGCACCTGAACGAGACTTCTTTCTGGCAGAAGGCTGCTATTGAGCACCTGGCGCGATCCGACTTTTTCCCATCAACATTCGTCTCGACCCTGTTATGTCCAACAGTGCTCACACTGCCGAATGTGGTCGAACGCACTCGCCCGTTCACGTGGCGATCACGTGATGGCACACACTGCCGTATATGTCGTCGTATGACTCTTCCGAGATCTCGCGAAGGTACCTCGGGAATATTTACCCTCACCGTCGAGGTTCAAATAATAAAGAAATTGAATAAATAGACAGAGAAATAAACAAAGAAATGAATAAATGAACGAATAAACAAATTCATAAATTAGCAAATAGATGAATAAATAGATCAATCAATAAGACTGCGATAGGATAAACAAAGAAATGAATAAATGAATGAACAAACAAATTAATAAATTAGCAAATAGATGAATAAATCAATCAATCAATAGACTGCGATAGGACTTCAAGCATCTGACGACGGGCGAGACAAATTCGAACTTAGCCTACTCTAAATTTAACCTTAGCGCCTGGTTTTTTCGAATTATTTGACCAGAAGCTGAATATTCTGTAAAGCTTTCCGTGTTGACCTCTTGGATATCAGATAACACGAAACTCTTACACAGAGAAAATTACTGCAGACATCAGAGAAAAAAAACAGTGACATGTAAATATACCGGTCAGCCTGTACACTTGGCGATGTACCGTTTACTGGTGTGCTCTCTGGCTCGATTATAATTATCAGCAGTTGTGCTATCCCACAAATTCCCCGTCCAGGTACAAATGGATCAGCTTGGTTTCAAAGTGGGGATGGGGGGTGGGGTGAGGGTGAGGGGTGACTAGAAATGAGCGAAACGAAAAAGCTAACAGTATTATTAAATAGAAAAGAAGAAGAAGAAAGAAAGAAGTAGGTAAAAGAAAAAAATATGTGTAACTGAAAGAAAACCAGAATTACAAAATGGGCGTTGGGGAGTGGGGCTGGAAACAAAAGTGAGTAAAGAATAGACTGATAAAGAAACATGAACAGAGCAGAAAGAAAGCTTGCTATTATCGTTTCGAACGTTATTTGTCTTGCCAGAAGAGGACCTGATAAAGTCGAAACGCCCTGCGTTTTTTTTTTTTTGTAATCTGTTTTGTGATCGTTTAGCAGCTCAACAACATGGCCATCGAGAAACAATCTTTTGCGCCGCCATTTTTCATATGATTGGCGCGACGCTTTTTTTTTTTTTTTTTTTAAAATTATTATTATTGGCTCTTTGGCTACAGCTGTCCTCATTCAAGCGTTGCGCGAGACCGGACAAATATGGGCTGCAAAAAAAGGTTAATAGGCCACTTTCTCAGTCCCTCCAACTGGCTGGATGTGTTTTTTTTTTTCTTTTTTTTTTTTTTTTTTTTTTTTTTTTTTTTTTTTTTTTTTTTTTTGAACTGACTGAACTTCATTAACTCAATTTCCTGCTCACAGTAAGAAAACGAAAATCAGCAACAATAAAACCGTCTGGGGCTTTTTTTTCCTATGTGCACACCTTTCAACCAGTTTACATCAACTACAAAGACTTTGACTCGATAGTATAGGCCCAATATCAGAGGAGAAAAGGGATTTGTTATGGCCGCTCTTGCTTGCTGCGGCTGCTTTGCTTCTGTTAGTATTTTCACTGCAGCTGCTTTTGCTGCTGGCTGCCACCACCAACTCTCTGGATTCCACATCTCTGCGGACTCCACGATCCACTCAGTTCCTTCGAGTAAGACTTTAAACCGTGTTTCCTGTATGCAGATGCCTGCTCTTAAAACACAATGACAACAACAACAACAACAGCAAGAACAACACGACGACAACAACAACAACAACAACAACGACGGCACGCAGCAGCATCAACAATTGTGGGCGAGTTTAAGTTTCCCCGTTGCAACATCCTGCAGAGAAGATCAACGAGCAGTTGCCGTAACACTGGACCTGCACGGCCCTGTGGAAGAGTGTGCCTGGACTTTCAGCCCGTTGATTTTTCGCTCCATGGACTTCCGCTTCTTCCCTTGATTTTCGCCCCATGGCCTTCCTTTTCCCGCTTCCTTGATTTTCCCTTCGCCCCATGGACTTCCGGTTCCCCTTGATTTTCGCCCCCATGGACTTTCCGATTCCTTGATTCCGACCTTGATTTCCGAACCTTAGACTTCCGCTTCCCCTTGATTTCCCGCCCTTAGACTTTTTCGCTTCTCCTTGATTTCACACCCCATGGACTTTCCGCTTCCTTGATGTTCGCCGTTTTTGGACTTCCGCGTTCCTTGATTTTCGTCCCATGTACTTCCGATTCCTTGATTTTCAATCCCATGGACTTTTCCGATTTTTCTTGTTCGATATTTTCGCCCCTTTGACCCTCCCAATTCCTTGATTTTTTTGCCCCTTGACTTCCGGATTCCTTGATTTCGTCCCCATGGACTTGTTTTCCGATTCCTTGTTTTTTTTGTGCCCTTTTGAACTTGTCCGCTTCCTCCTGATTTTCGGTCCCTTTGACTCGATGCCCGATTCCTTGATTAATGTCGGTCCCATGGACTTTGTTTGCCGATTCCTTGATTTTTTTTTCGCCCCTTTGACTTCAAGGTCTTCCTTGATTTTTCGCTCCGTTGACTTACGATTCCTATGTTAATCCCATGCTATACTATACGATACGATACGATACGATACATACGATACTACCAATACGTACGATACATACATCATACGATACTATCTATACGATACGATACGATACGATACAATACGATAACAAACGACACGATACAATACAATACGATACGATACAATACGATACGACACGATACAATACGATACAAATACGATACGATACATACGATACAATATACGATACGATACGATACGATACAATACGATACAATACTCACGACCAACACGACAAACGACAACGACACGATATAATACAATACGATACAATACGTACGAGTACAATACAATACAATACAATACGATCCAATACAATATGACACAATACGAATACAATACGAATACGATATAAAATACAATACGGTACGATAACAATACAATACAATACAATACATAACGATGCTATACATGCAATACGATACAATACGATACAAAACTATGAAATACGATACAATGCAATACGGTACACGATGTAATACGATACGATACGATGTAATACGATACGATACGATGTATACGATACGATGTAATACAATCGATGTAATATGATATGATACGATACGATGCAATACAACACGATACGATACAATACAATACGATACGATGCAATACAATACAATACAATACAATGCAATGCAACGCAATACTATACAAGACGATACATTGCAATACCATACCCCTAGACGTATACGATATACGATACAAGACAATACAAATAAAATACGACACAAAGCAATACATACAATACCGTACAATACACCAAAATACCACAATACGATACCATAACTACCGCAACGCACATACAAAAACACAACTCACGGCACGTTCGCACTACCACACGCACGTCATGATACCCCCACCCTTCATACATATCTCTATCTATCTATCTATCTATCTATCTATCTATCTACTATCTATCGTGTTGTGTGTGTGTGTGCGTGCGTGCGTGCGTGCGTGCGTGCGTGCGCATGTGTGTATGTGATTGCGCGCAGCGGCGCGTGGTGTGTTTGTACAAGCGTTTCGCGTATCATATATATATATATATATATATATCTATATATTGTGGTGTGTGTGTGTGTGTGTGTGTGTAGTGTGTGCGTGTGCGGTGCGTGGCGTGCGAGCGTGCGGTGCGTGCGTTGCGTGCGTGCGTGCGTGTGTTGTGTGTTGTTGTTGTGTTGTCTTCAATTTAAA
>JADBJO010000323.1:252500-265000 GCA_016801955.1 Conus betulinus | reverse complement strand
TATACGTATTTCCAACCACACAAAATATGGCTTCCTAATACAAAAACATAGAGGAGATGTTTCCAACAATCGGCCTTCCTTTTTAATTGAGTCACATCACACACAACGTTTTCTATTGGGGGCAAAACATTCAACATGCTAAGGTTTGTTTCTATGGGAAGCAAAACATTCAACATGCTGAGGTTTGTTTCTATGGGGAGCAAACATTCAACATGCTAAGGTTTGTTTCTATGGGGAGCAAAACATTCAACATGCTGAGGTTTGTTTCCCACCAGAAGGGAAATTGGCTCTCCAAATCTGAGCAGATTATGGCGATTTAAAATATTTTAGATATTTGACATGTACTGTTTTGGTGGTTTGTATGTTTCGTTCTGACTAATGATATAATTTCGTTCTGACTGATGATATAATTCCGTACTGGCTGATGATATAATTTCGTTCTGACAGATGATATAATTTTGTTCTGGCTGATGATATAATTTCGCTCTAACTGATGATGTAACTTCATTCTGACTGATGATATAATTTCATTCTAATGATATAATTTCGTTCTGACTGATTGTATCATTTTATTCTGACTGATGATATAATTTCATTCTGGCTGATGATATCATTTTATTCTGACTGATGATATCATTTCGTTCTGACTGATGATATAATTTATCACGCAATATACAACGGACTGTATCGATTTGCGATGATATAGGCCTAATTTCATTCTGACTGATGATATGATTTATCACGGAAAAGACAATGGACTGTATCGATCTGCCAAGATGTATTTTCATTCTGACTGATGATATAGTTTCATTCTGACTGATGATATAGTTTCATTCTGACTGATGATATAGTTTCATTCTGACTGATGATATAATTTATCACGGAAGAGACAAATGGTCTGTATTGACTAGCGATCTTCTCAGCTCCAATAGGCATCCCTTTCCCTTTGTCTGGCAAGCAGCTTGTCCACCTCGTGTGGAGTTATTATTAGCAGACGGTGCCTACTTTCTTTTTTAGACCGCCACTTTTGCTCATACTGAGACAGCGGGAACATTCCTTTGGTGGGAATGGCTAGCCCGTAGTGGAACGAGGGTGGCTCAAACATAGGGAACAATTCATCTGTCAATACTGACTGAATCATTGACTGATCGATCGATCCAGGAACAATCAAAAAAGCGTTTTGAGGATAAGAATCTCTCTCTCTCTCTCTCTCTCTCTCTCCTCTCTCTCTCTCTCTCTCTCTCTCTCTCTCTCTCTCTCTCTCTCTGATAATGTCCCGTCACTATTGTGGAGGTAAAACTAAGAAGTGTTCGAGATCGAATTCATCTGTCTCTCATTCCGTTCAAATCTTTTCGAAGACAGGTTGTTTGTTTGTTTGGTTGGTTTGTTTGTTGTATTCATTCGCTATTTTTTTTCTTCCAGGAACTATTTCACTCAGATGAATAAACTTTGGTTTGTGATGTTACGGGTAACACATTGCTTGAGCTGGAACTTTGTTCACGAAAATTAATTTTTTTTAGGAGAGTAGAAAACACAGACCATATATGTCATATACTCGAAAAGAGACACAAGAACTACACACTGACCAGAGAAGAGCGGCTTGCTTTGTCATGAGCGATTATAAAAGAAACTCCAGCGCCAAGAACCTGCTGACATAGCTGAAATGGTCAACACACTGCAGAAAAGATGACAGGTAGGCTAGCCCGTCTGTCCAAACAGCGCAAAAGACCCTCTCCTTGAGTAGAAGCAATACTGTCTCACGAGACAGAAGCAATACTCTCCCAAGGGACAGAAGCAAGACTCTCCCAAGGGACACAAGCGATACTCTCTCAAGGGACAGAAGCAATGCACTCTCAATGGACAGAAGCAATACGCTCTCAAGGGACACAAGCGATACTCTCTCAAGGGACAGAAGCAATGCACTCTCAAGGGACAGAAGCGATACTGTCTCAAGGGACACAAACGATACTGTCTCAGGGGACAGAAGCGATACTCTCTCAAGGGACACAAGCGATACTCTCTCAAGGGACACAAACGATACTCTCTCAGGGGACAGAAGCGATACTCTCTCAAGGGAAAGAAGCGATACTCTCTCAAGGGACAGAAGCGATACTCTCCCAGGGGACAGAAGCGATACACTCTCAAGGGACAGAAACAATACTCTCCCAAGGGACAGAAGCGATACTCTCTCAAGGGACAGAATCAGTACTCTCTCAAGGGACACAAGCGATACACTCTCAAGGGACAGAAGCGATTTTCTCTCAAGGGACGGAAGCGATACACTCTCAAGGGACAGAAGCGATACTCTCCCAAGGGACAGAAGCGATACATTCTCAAGGGACAGCACCTGAATCCTCTCTATGGCAAGATCCAGGGGCTCCAGGATCACCAGGCCACCAGTCTTCATTGTCGGCCAGATCAGCGCAGCATGAGAGAGACTGGAACGCTCTCCCCACAGAGACAGTGCAGACACCTTCACTGTCTGCAAGGGTAGCTCCGTCTGTCTGTCTGTTTGTCTGTCTATCTGTCTGTCTGTCTCTCTCTGTCTCTCTCTCTCTCTCTCTCTCTCTCTCTCTCTCTCTCTCTCTCTCTCTCTCTCTCTCTCTCTCTCTCTCTCTCTCTCTCTCTCTCTCTCTCTCTTCCCTACGTGTATCCGTATTGTAACAATAGTAGTCAAGTCTTCGTGCTTATACTGCCAAACAAAACCAAGAAAAGCGAACGTTCTCTACTTATTTAAACGAAGAATGTTTCAATGTTCTAATCTAACGACTTCGTTTTATTTTCTATTAGCCAAGATGTGACTTCTGCTCTTTTTTTTTTTTTTGTTTGTGGAGTTCATTAAAGAAGACATTTAGAGAAGAATGCTGTACCCTTTTATGAACTAGGAAAGACATTGTAAGTTGTTTCCTCATCCTTGAGTGAACACGAGTATGTTTCTGTGAATTAGGATGTTGACCTGTCAGTACACGGTACGCGCATTTTAAACATATACGTCCTTTGTCAATAAACAACACGCGTTTTAAACATAGATACACTGTCAAAACATGACACGTTTTCCACACACATAAATCTTCTCAGCACACAGCTCTCGCTTTTTAACACACATTTTCCGGGGGCCGGAATAGCTCAGTTGGTAGAGCGCCGGACTCGTGATCCTGGGGTTGCGGGTTCGACTTTCGGTACAGGGGATATTTCCGTCGGAGTTAACATTGGTTCTGACTCCATTTCCCATACAGTCCTTCGAATGAGACTCTAAACCGAGGTTCCGTGTGTGAACGCAGGCACAACATCTTGCACACACGTAAAATCCCATCCCAACTTTCGGAAGAGAGGGCCAATTTGGTATGGATGACACATTACACATATCATGCACCTTCCCCGAAGATGGAGTATGGCTGCCTTAGTGGCGGGATAAAATAAAAAAACGGTCATACTCACAAAACTCCACTGCCTGTCTATACAGGCAGCGTCTGCAGGAGTATCAGCCTGCGTACGCAGAAAAAAAAAAGAAAAAGAATACATATTTACCATGTCAGTAAACAGCACACGCTTTAAAAAAAAACAAACAAAAAAAAAAAACAACCTATCTTGTCAACAGCCAACATACTCTTTTTCAGCCCATAAAGATGGTTGGTCGTACATAAACGTCTTGTCTATGCACAACTCTCTTTTTCAGTATATGGACACATCTTGGCATCACACAATACGCGCTTTTTTTTTTTTTTTTTTTTTTTTTTAGCACATGAACATTCCTTGACAATACACAGCAAACTACTTTCAACACAAAAATATGACTTATCAACACACAACAAGCCCTTTTGGAACATACAACATACTTTTTTTTTTTTTTTTTTTGACATATAAACTTGCCGAGTCAATAATAGCCAACAGACACCTTTTCAAGACATCTAGATACCATGCCAAAAAGCTGCACGTGATTTTTCAGTACGTGCACATAATTTGTCGACATAAAGCGCATATCTATTTATTTATGTATTTATGTATGCATTTATTTATTTGCATCCCATAAACATACCACGTCAACACTTGTTTTTCTTTTTTATTACGTAGACATAACGTTTCCAAAAATTCAATACTTCTGCACACAGAAGAGACCTTTCCAACATTTGAAAATACACTACTGGGCACACAATATAAGACTCTCCATCGCAGAAAAAAAAAAAAATTTTTCCAACGTGACAAAGAACAGATCTTTCCAACACTCTACATAGACCTTTGTAACACACAAACGACCCTTTCCGACATTAGAATTACCTAATACGCAAAAACACTTTCTAACACACAAAATTGACCTTTTTCAAAACCCTACACAGATCTCTCCAACGCTACAAACACACATGGCTAATACACAAAACATCTCTACAACATACACAAGTGTGTAACACAAAGTAGACCATTTCAACACATAAAAATACAAGAAACACTAAACAGATCCATCCAACAAATTGAAACACCTACTACAAGAAACAGAAAAAAAAGGAGACCATTTAAATGCGTGGAGTAAGCCTTTCAACACAAAAGGACCTTTCGAACAAACGAACAGACTAATACAACACAGACAAAGACCGATCTTTCCAGCTCATAAAAGTGCCTATTACACAAAACAGAACTTTCCAACACATTAATGCACCTAACACACGCCTGAAAGGGACTTCCAATCGTACGAAAGAGACTGTTCAAACAACAAACGAGCCTTCCAGACACACAATACACTCCTTTCAACACACTACTAAGACCCGCATAGCTTTCTAACACAGAAGATATCTTCCCATCCACACACACGCACGCACGCTCGCACGCACGCACGCACGCTCGCACGCGCACGCACCCCCCCCCCCCCCCCCCCACCACCACACACACACACATTCTCTCTCTCTCTCTCTCTCTCTCTCTCTCTCTCTCTCTCTCTCTCTCTGCCGCTGTTTGGTGCTTACGTGTTTTTTACTCGTTTTAGCCTACAAATGATATCCTCTCTTTGTGTCTCTTTGTCTCCGTCTCCTTCTGTCTCTGACTCTTTCTCTCTATGTTCCCTGTCTCTGTCTCTCTTTGTCTGTCTGTCTGTTTCTCTGTCTGTTTCTATCTGCTTCTGTCTGTCTCTGGCTGTCTGTCCCTCTGTCTCCTCTCTCTCTGTCTGTTTGTCTGTCTGTTTGTCTGTCTCTCTCTATCTTGTCCTCTCTGTCTGTCTGTCTGTCTGTCTGTCTGTCCATCTCTCTGTCTCTGTCTCTCTCTCTACCTACCCTAAACCTGGGCACCTCTCTGTCTCTCTCTCTCTCTCTGTCTCTCTGTCTCTCTCTCTCTCTCTCTCTCTGTCTCTCTCTGTCTCTGTCTGTCTGTCTCTGTCTGTCTGTCTGTCTCTCTCCTCTCTCTCTCTCTCTCTCTCTCTCTCTCTCTCTCTCCTACAATCTACCGTGAGAGAGCGCTCGCAGCCACGGGTGGCTTAAACCCCCGCGACTGTTGACTCTACCGGGTGTCTGCTTTGGCACGAAGCGACGGCAGCAGTTTCTGTCAGAAATCACACCAGCCCCTCCCTCTAATTGCTGCCCCCACTGGACTCCTGAAATGTGAAAGGTTTGTGGCGGGGTGGGTAGGGAGAGGATAGGGTGGGTAGTGTGGTGGTGGTGGTGGTGGTGTGGTGGAAGAGGGAACCCTTGGTTCTACTACCAGTAATGGCACAGGGGTAAGGAAGAAAGAAAGAGGAGGAGGAGGAGGAGGAGGAGGAGGAGAGGGGGGAAGAGGGCGTGTGGGAAGATGCTGTGGATTTACGCACCTTGATGTCGCCAGTTTCTCTCTCATCAACTTGGTTTCTTCCTACCTACATGGCAGATAAAAGTCGAGAAAGCTGACACAGTGATTGAACTGACCAACTTACCCGCCCGGCTTTCTGACTAGCGAACTGACCGACTGAGGACTGAGTAAGTCACTGACTTACCAGCTAATCCACTTACCAGTTAACTGACTAATAATGAACCAGTCAGTTGAAAAAAAAAACAACTAAATCACATAGAATGAACCAGTCAGCTGAAAAAAAAAATCACATAGCCAACTATCATCCAATCAATCAATTAACCAACTAGTAAGTGAACCAGTTAATTAACTGACCAATCAATCTCCAGCCAGCCAATTAACGAACCGACGAATTCACCGACGATAAACATCAGCGAATCTTGCAGTCCAACAGTCAACCAACCAACCACCAATTTACCCAGTCAATTACGCGACTAACCACTCAATCTACCAGTTAACCAACCTATCAGTTAACTTGATATTTTTTTTATCCTGGGTATTTCCTTAATGGGTGCTCAGTTCTCACTTTGAACTTCCTACTACTACTACTACTACTACTGCTGCTGCTGCTGCTGCTGCTGCTGCTGCCTGCTGCTGCTGTTGCTGCTATCTCCCAATGTTTCTACCTCAGTTACTGTCCTGCTGCACCTAATACTACTGTTACCACTACTGCTACTGCCACTACTAATTCTGCTACTACTACTACTACTACAACTACTGCCCGCCGCTGCTGTTGCTGCTGCTACTAGTGGCCTAAGAAGATTTTTCAAGCCGGGAGCGCGGGGGATGGGGGGAGGGGGGATCGAAGGAAGGGGGGGGGGGGGGGTTTTTTGGGGGGGGGGGCGAATCAGAAAGCCTGAAGAGCAGGCGGAGGAGTTGAGTTAGGGTAAGGTTTCCAACAGAAGGAAGATGGTTCTTGTTCTGGAGGTCGAAGACACACAATTTCACTCACAGAAGCTATGTGCACACACACACACACAGGGCAGTTCAACTCCTAAGTCCAACAGAGGAAAGGGGGTATCATCAGGTAGCGCGTAGGTCGTGATAGGGTGCAGGGCTCAAAAAGTCGGGGCGAGGGGGAGGGGGGGAGGGAGCGGGAGGAGTGTGTGTGTGTGTGGAGTGAAATACGATGCAACCTTAATTAATGTAATTCTTTTTGATGCACTGGAGGACATTTCTGAACGATGTGGCGTCTGGTCACTAAATATGCACAGGTATATCCATCCCTCTTGTTGTCTGTTCACTAAATATGTACATGTATATTCATCCCTCTTGTTGTCTGTTCACTAAATATGCACATGCATATCCATCCCTCTTGTCTGTTGACTAAATATGCACATGTATATCCATTCCTCTTGTCTGTAGACTAAATATGCACATATGTATCCATCCCTCTTGTCTGTTCACTAAATATATGCCCATGTATATCCATCCTCTCTGGTCTGGTCACCAAATATGCCCATGTATATCCATCCCTCTCCCTCTTGTCTGGTCACTAAATATGCCCATGTATATCCATCCCTCTTGTCTGGTCACTAAATATGCACAGGTATATCCATCCCTTTTGTCTGGTCACTAAATATGCACATGTATATCCATCCCTCTTGTCTGTTCACTAAACATGCACATGTATATCCATCCCTCTTGTCTGTTCACTAAATATGCACACGTATATCCATCCCTCTTGAAAAACAATGGGAGGGGGGGGGAGGAGGTGGCAGAGTCTGACACCCAGGACCCCCTCCTCCTCCTCCTCCTCCTCCTCCATCCTCCCCTCCCCCTGCCTCCCCTCCTTCAATGCCTGACTATGCATCTAGACATAGAGACACAAGTACGATCTACTTCAAGTCAATATTGTCTGTTTCTTACTCAAACAAATCCAAAGATCGCGGGTGCTGATAACTACCTTCCTGAAAACAGAACGGGTGAAAATGACAGACAATGCCTGTCGAGCGACCTTCGCCGTGTTTCATGGCTGTACAGACAGGACATAAAAAGAGGAAGCAAACACGCAAGAGAAGATAGATCAAAAGAAACGATCAGAATAGCCCTCGGGAGAACGCAGACCCCTGCCGAAGTCGGACATACTCTGAATCCATCCTTTGTTCCTGACCGGTGTCCCGTGAAATCTGGGAACGTGATATCTGGGAAGGCTTCCCCAGATATCACAGAGTTTTTGGGGAACGCGTTCCCAAAATGTACTGGGATATCTGGGAAGGCCCGTGATATCTGGGAACGTGGTCTTATAGAGCTCAGAAGGGCAGAAAGAAGACGAAAAAGAAGAACGGATTTTCGAGATAAGGTAGGAAACAATTTATTTAGGTGCAATTGAGATCTTTGGCCTTCTTGTCACTTTTTTCCCCATTAATTTCTTAGCATGATTTTCACCAAGTTCCCAGATTCCACGATTGGAAGTTCAGGAAATCTGGGAACGCGTTCCCAGATATCATGGTTCCCAGATGTTATACGACACCGGCACCAAAACGTTGAAGGGTAGGCTTATGTCCTGGGGCCACATTCCTTCTTCCTATGAACTCTTCTTCAGATCGGTGCCGCAATCTTCACGTTCTTTGGCTGACAGACATGCCAACCACCCGGCATCCATGGCGGAAGTAGCGAGACAGACATAGAAATAGGAAAGGTCTGGCATAAATAACAGAAATGAGGATACGATTCGAAGAAAAAAAAAAAAAAAAAAAAGAAAAATCATCCTAACTGTAGCAGTTAGTAGTAGCTTGATAGTCTGTTCTCTCTCTCTCTCTCTCTCTCTCTCTCTCTCTCTCTCTCTCTCTCTCTCTCTCTCTCTCTCTCTCTCTCTCTCTCTCTCTCCAGCGCTGAGACACTTTTAATTGAGAATGTATGACTTTTCACTGCATGGGGAACGACCCCCCCCCCCCCCCCCCCCCCCCCCCCAAAAAAAAAAAAAAAAAAAAGGTCTGAACTGTTGGCGTATTTTATTACGGTAAATTCTTTCAAACTCCCCTATAGTATAAGTTGTTATCCATCAACGAAAAAGATTATAGAATAAAATGAAATGGAATAAGATTAAATATGATGAAATAAAATAAAACGAAATAATCTAGAATAAGATAAAATAAAACATTAAAACTTTTCAAAATAAATCTGAAGTTCATGATGCTCTATACTACACTTCACACCCGTATGATACTGGACACAGTATATATATATATATATATATATATATATAATGCTAAAACAAGTGCAGTTAACAATTCTTCCATCATTATAGTAATGATTTGGCAAAGATTAGAAATGAGAGGGAAAAAAAAATTGAAGATGAAATAAATGGGAAAAATGTATATCATAAATATGAAAACCCCTTCACTAGCTGCATGAACAAACTATGGCAATCCCTCCCGAAGACAGATCTATATGTGTCGCCTGCTCCGAGGCTTTTCGTCCGCTGGATCGGAGTCATCAGGGAGACACACGGCTGATTGTGTCTGTGCTCTTGGCGTCAGATAGAGACACACACAGTCCATAATTCTGTGGTGTTCCGACCGCCAAGGGTCGAAAAAGAATGCAACAGCACCCCCAAAGCAGCCAGCGAAAGGTAATAGAATTAAACAAAACGAAGTTTGGAGAGGAAAAAAGTTGTTGAAAACTAAAAACATTACGTAAAAAAAACTCCAGCCACCGCTCGTCCCGCGTTGCTTTTTTGCCTGTTGGTCGAGGTTTTACACCCCCCCCCTCCCCCCTCCGCGCATCCCCCTCAGTCCCCTCCCTGCCTCCTTCCCTATTCATCATATGAATATAGGGTTTTCATATTTATGATATATTTTTCTTAATTTTATATTCCCACTTTCTTCATCTTCAACCCCCCCCCCCCCCCAAATCTTTGCCAAATCATTACTATAATGATGGAAGAATTGTTGGCCTGCACTTGTTTTACCCCACTACTTCATTGTTCAGCATTATAATATATATATATATATATATATATATATATATATATATTATATCAATTACTTTAATGCATCAACTTGTCAAATCAACAACAATGCACAGTAGTAGAGGGATGGATATACATGCATACATACATACATACATACATACACATAGCATATATATATATATATATATATATATATATATATATAAACTAATAAATTCCAAGGATAAGTAACTGAGCACCATTCCAGCAATTTACAGAGCGGCTTCGTGTGTTGCAATGACCGCAAGAAATATTGAATTGTAAACAAAGCTTGCTCACCAACCTTTTTCTGGTATAGCATTCTGCTTAAAACTAAAAAGGCAGAGGAGTCAAGTTAGGACTTTCCGAGGTCACTGAGGAGAAAACAATCAGGTTTCGAAATACCGGTATCTGACCAGGAGTAATGATATGTTAGTGAGTTTCCTCCCTTTTGGAGTTTGTCTCCCCTTTGGAGACTATAAGCTTGCTGAAGGCTCATTTTGAGAAGGATTTATTATTCCCCATTCACCCACTCAAGCACATACTGTTAGTTAGGCAGAATTATCTACCACTGCAGATATGAATGCTTATCTCCCCCTATTTCTTCAATCTAAGACGTAAGAGCAAGCTTTGTTTATATATATATATATATATATATATATATATATATATATATATATATATATATATATGTGTGTGTGTGTGTGTGTGTGTGTGTGTGTGTGTGTGTGTGTGTAGAAATACACTCATAACTCCTGACATTCCCTGCATTTCAAATATTTGCAAATTTTCGCCCCACTGGGACTACTTCAGGCAGCAAGCTCTTTTGTACACTGGCAATAGAAGTGAAACGATATATATATATATATATATATATATATATATATATATATATATATGTGTGTGTGTGTGTGTGTGTGTGTGTGTGTGTGTGTGTGTGTGTGTGTGTGTGTGTGTGTGTGTGTGTGTCGGCGTCATCAACTCCTTTCAGCATAATTTCAGGACATTTTCAGACTTTATGGCAACAATATAAACTGACCGCCACATTCTATGATAAGAAGCCGCTATTTTCATGAGGACGGAAGAGAAGAAGAGGGCGGGAGAGAATAGAGAGAGATACGTGAGGAGGCAAAGGGGAGGGGGGGGGGGGGGGGGGGGGGGGGGGAAGGGAAGGGAGCGGGACGAGGATGATGGGAGAGCAAACTTCCTTTTTTTTGCTTTCCTTTCATATGACGAGACTGCTAGTTTTCGTCAGAATTGGCGGGAATATCTTACACTTGCACGTTCTCCTTGTTTGCACGTCGCAGACAAGTCTTGGCGCATTGACAATAAATGCAGTTCACCTTTAATTAACCTTCGATGCAAATCAAGTCAGTTGCTGTCTTGAGACGCAAAGGAAACTTCCCGTCTCTCTCTTTTTTTTAAAGTGGTAGCACTAACTGATCCTTTTTTACATAAACTGACAGGGAGAGACTTTTTACCACCATCGTAAAGATATCAAAAGCGAAACGAAAGCAGTTTTAAAACAAACAAACAAAAAAAATCCTCTCTTCTATGGAAGAGCACCACGGCGCGAAAGCGTTAACGCTTGTCGCGTGCCAAAGTAGCACCTCCCTGCCGCTAGGGGGCGGGCCGCGTCATGAGAAGATTAGAGAGCGTCGCCAGAAGCAGGCGACTGCGGATGACTATAAAGCGACAGGGCCGTTGTTGGTAAAGGGGACACATCACTTTTCCACGGAAGGCTATGTATGGGAACTCGCTACCGTCAAAAGCCTACGCTAAACGTTGTCATCGTGAAGACATAAATTCGTTTTCAAGAATGCAATTCTTCTTATTCTTCTTCTGCGTACGCAGGCTGATACTCCTGCGGGCACTCCCTGTATAGACAGGCAAGTATTAATCCCATCTGCCCAACAAACGGAATGGAGTTTTGTGTGCATGACCGTTTTTTTTTTTATTTCTTTATTTAAGGCAACCCATACTCCATCTTCGGGAAAGTGCATGCGATGTGTAACGTGTCCCCATACCAACGGCAGAAACTGGCCTTCTCTTCCGAAAGTTGGTGGTGGGATTTTACGTGTACGCAAGATGTTACGCGTGCGTTCACACGGAACCTCGGTTTACAGTCTCATTTTCCGAAGGACTGTATGGGAAATGGAGTCAGAGCCAATGTTAACTCCGAGGGAGAAATCCCTCTGTACCGAAACGGCCCGTCGGAGATTTCGAACCCCCGCAACCCTTGGATTACGAGTCCGGCGCTCTACCAGCTGAGCTATTCCGGCCCCAAAGAGCGCAATGAAAATTACTGTTTTGACGTGAAAGCAGTATGATAACTAATTTTGTCGTTCCACAATTACTCGTCGTCTTTCTTTTCGGATTGATGTGTCGGATAAATGTGATCATCTCAGCTGAAAACACTAATTATAACTCACGGATATAGGTAACTATACGCGTCATGAAAAAGTAATTATGTCTTATGAAAACATTTGGTGGGCCAAAGTTTCGTGGAAATGGTAATCATATCTCATAGAAACAATACTTTAGGACTGATGAAAACAGTAAATAGATACAGATAACAATAATGTATTGAAACAATAGTTATGAATTATTAATCAGTAAAGATGACTAAAGAAAACAGTAATTATGAGTCATGAAAAACACATCATAACCTGTGAAAGGAATGTTGACTCATGAAAGAGATCACTTTTGACTCCTGAAAAGAGATCATTATGACTCTTGAAAACAGAGAACTTTGACTCAT
>JADBJO010000323.1:242500-247500 GCA_016801955.1 Conus betulinus | reverse complement strand
TTGAGTGTGTGTTGAGCGCAATGAGTTGACCCCTAGAATTGCGCCATATAAAATCCACACATTATCATTTTTATTATTAGTTTTGTCGACCAACCAATCACAGAGCAAGGCTATTTATGGTGCAAGGGAGGAAACCGATGGCTGTCTTTTAATGCCAGAACATTTTCTTTCTGATCTCAAGCCTTTTGTACACATTGATCTTGTTTGTTGTCGAAGATAGCGTGCATTCTAACAGGAAAGAAGCTGAATGAGAGACGAGGTTGTTCAATCATTTTCTGAGTCTTTTATTCATATATATACCCCTCAAAATTCATGATTTTTGCAGCTTCTTAAAAAAACAAACAAAAAAAACAGTGAATACACTTGGGTAATATAAACATTACACAGACAGAGAGAAAGGTCATTGTGCATATTCATGTAACAGTGGGATATAGTTCTGAGAAGGGTCGTTGTGCATATTCATGTTACACTGGGATATAGTTCTGAGAAGGGTCGTTGTGCATATTCATGTTACAGTGGGATACAGTTCTGAGAAAGGTCATTGTGCATATTCATATTACAGTGGGATATAGTTCTAAGAAGGGTCGTTGTGCATATTCATGTTACAGTGGGATATAGTTCTAAGAAGGGTCGTTGTGCATATTCATGTTACAGTGGGATATAGTTCTGAGAAGGGTCATTGTGCATATTGTTGTTACAGTAGGATACAGCTCTGAGAAGGGTCATTGTGCATATTCATGTAACAGTAGGATACAGTTCCGAACTGGAGATTGCAGTGGAACATGTGCTTGTCTGCTAACAAACAACAACAACAACAACAACAACAATCCTTTTGGTGAAAGTTCACGAAATCACTTTTTTTTTTTTTTAAATTCTTAGCAACCTTTGAGGGAGGCGGATTGATATTCGTGTCAGGCTACATCATTGAATTCTGTCAACTTTCTTGTCATCGACACACAAAACCAGAGAACTGCATCTGTGGTATGGGCACTTTTATATGATTTGCTTTGGCAATATAGTGCAGTACAATGCGATACAATAAAAACAATATAATAATACAATGCAATGCCATGCAACACATACAGCTATGCCACTGGCGCCTGAAAATATGTTGCACTGGGAGTGAGGGGGTGGGGGGGGGGGGGGTTGAACTCATCTTCTAAATCTTCACAAAAACTGTGTTTCCACAGAAACAGGAAACTGGCGGGAGGTGTTCAACTTCTCGTAAAAAGAAGGGGGAGGGGGGGGGGGGGGGGGGGGGGGTATTCATTTTTCCCTTTTTTTTCTTGGGGGGGGGGGGGGGAGGGGATATCATTCTCCAAAGTCCTATAGGAGCGAGCGAGGAATGGGGGAGGAGGTGATAGGATGGATTGGGACGCATAAATGATATGCCATCCATTTTTTCTTTCTTTCTTTTTTTTTTTTTGCTTCACGATATTTATTGTGGGTAGGGGGGTGGGGGGGGGGGGGGGGGGGGGGGGTCCGGAGAGGAACAGAACGTGATTCCCTTTCCCCCTCCTCCTCCCACAATATTTTCACTAGCGAGGTCGACGCACCCCTGTCCCTCCAACCAACGCATTCATCCTGCCTCTGCCAGTTCCAACGCCATGGCACGACTTCAGCTCATCTTCTTTGTCTTACGTTGTACACGTCACTCCACACAAACTTCTTCTTCTTCTTCTGCTTCTTCATCTTCTTCTTCTTCTTCTTCTTCTTCTTCTTCTTCTTCTTCCTTGTCTTCTTCTTCTGCATACGCAGGCTGTTACTCCTGCGGACACTCCCTGCATAGACAGCCAAGGATCAATCCCATCTGCCCCAACAAAGGGAGTGGGGTTTTGTGTGCATGACCGTTTTTTTTCTTATCCCGCCATTAAGGCAGCCATACTCCATCTCCGGGGAAGGTGCATGCTATGCGTAACGTGTCATCCATACCAACGGCCAAACTGGCCTTCTCTTCCGAAAGTTGGTGATGGGATTTGACGTGTGTGCAAGATGACATGCGTGCGGAACCTCGGTTTAGAGTCTCATTCGAAAGACTGTATGGGAAATGAAGTCAGAACCGATGTGTAACTCCGAGGGAAAAATACCCCTGTACCGAAAAAAGCGACCTTATCGACCCGGCGGAGATTCCAACCCGCAACCCTGAGTCCGGCGCTCTACCAAACTGAGCTATTCCGGCCCCCACTTCATACGACAGCATCGATCGTGTCTGCCAGTGTTCACGAGTTCACATCGCAGCCACAGAGACTGTGGTTAAAAAATGCCATGCCAAAGAATGGAATGATGATTGAAACAGAAGATGTTGGGTCGGGAGGGGGGAAACGCACCAAAAGAATGTTTTTTGTATTATTGTAGAGACTTCAGAAGAAAAAAAAAAAAAAGAGAAAGATTTTCTATAACCCTTAAAACAGACAGACAGAAGTATCAACCTATGGCATATAAATCGATGTACTAAATCAAAACAGACGGACGCGGTCCCTATCTGGCGGTTAATCGATTTGTAGGGCGGCGGTGGGGGGTGGCGGGGTGGGATGGGGGTCAAGACCAAATATGTACGCACATAAAGGTCTAAAAAACAAGAGAGAAAGACTGTTCAAACGGTTTCAACACCGGTTTCGATTCAATAATGTAAGATGCAAAACAAACAAAGAAGAAGAAAGAGAACAAGCCAAACACAAGCCAACATACAACCCTTTTCTCATCCACAAGACACCGGAGGAACATATACATCCAATTTGCCTGACCATGTGGGGAGTGGTAGTGGTTAGGTAGAATTCTATGCACGATATGGATAGATTGAGATCTTCTTAAATTCTACTAGTCTAGTTCTTACCGTCGTCCACTTATTGCTCTTCCCCCCCCCCCCCCCCTCTCTCTCCCACCACTCTCTCTCTCTCTCTCTCTCTCTCTCTTTCTCTCTCTGTCTCTGTCTCTGTCTCTGTCTCTGTCTCTGTCTCTGTCTCTGTCTGTCTCTCTGTCTGTCTCTCGTCTCTCCTCTCTTCTCTCTCTCTCTCTCTCTAGCTCTCTCTCTCTCTCTCCCCTCTCCCCAGCCCCCCCCCCCTTCTCTAGTTCATCTCATTAAACACACGTCAACGTTTTTCCATAGGGGTACCATTTTCTGCTTCAGTTCCATGTGTGTCATTTCTAACCCAATACATAGATTTTTCAGCCCTTTTTTTTTTTTTTTTCAAGAGGTGGGTGGGTGATGGATATGATGGGTCCTCTTTCAATTTGTCAAGCACTTCGAATGCAAAAAATAAATGTGCAATGTGTGCCATAATAATTGGTTAGTTGATGTTTGGATCCTTGACGTTCTATTTCTGACCCCCCGATACCCAGTCTCATACTTAAAAAAAGAAAAGGAAAAGAAAGAAAAGGAAAGAAAAGGGAGCGGGAGGAAAGAAAGGAAACTCCCACAAGCCCCAAAGACAGGGACTTCTCTAGTAAGGGGATCTCAGTAAAACGTAAACACAAAAAGAAACCATTAGGGGTCCAAAGGGAAAAGGAGGAAAAGAAGAAGAATAAGAGGTGAGAATAACCAGGCAACAAGAAAAGAAGGGGGAAGACCAAAGAACAAGGAGAAGGAGATGAAAAGGGGAGGAAAAAGGAAGGGGTTGGGAGAGAGGGGAAAAGAAAGTTTAACGAGGAAAGCAAGGTTGAAAAGACTGGGGGTTAGGGGAAAAAAGAAAAAGAAGGTGCGAAAAGAAAAGGAGGGAAGAAGATGGCCGAAGAAGGGGAGAAGAAAAAGAAAGGGAGGATACGGGGATGGAGAAAACACACACACCCACACACCCAACACACACACACACACACACACACACAACCACCCACCCACACCACCACCACCCCCCACCACCACCACCCACCACACACCAGCACAACAACAACAACAACAACAACACTAGCACCAACAACAACACCCGAAATGTCCATGAATGATGGTTGGTGCGTGACGTCAATTTGTCGGCGTTCTGGCGTCAGAAAAGCCATAGTGTGTCCAACGCAGTCATTAGTCACCTCTCTCCCATGTTTTTTGATTCCAAGCCGCCACCATCTGTGTTCCCCTTCCTCCCTTCTCTTCTCTCATCCACATCCCCCAACCTCCACCACATCCACCACACCAGTTCCAGCCCCCCCCCCCCCCCCTCCTCCCCCCCCCCCCACCCCCCAACGTCCTTCTCCTCCTCCCCATCCCATGTATCTGTGAACATCACCGCTCACTCATTTCGCACCACCCGGAGAGGGCCAGCCTAATTGAAGGCCGTCAGATCATTTTGCAGTTGGCGGCTTTCAAACACTTCCGTCAAACAGGGGGCGGTACCGTTAGGCACTTACGCTTGTTGGCGTTACAGATAAAGTATTCCCTTCTTCATCCTCCCGATTAAAATAGTACCCCCCCATCCCCCACCCCCCCACCCCGCCCCCCCCCCCACTTTCCTCCATCCTTCTGTTTAGGTAGTGGGCGAGGGCGGGGAAGGGCAAAACGGGGGTGAGGTGGGCGGGTAGGTCTTTAACTTCTTCCGGGGAGGGGGGGGTAGGGGGGGGGGGGGGGGGGGGGGGGGGCGGGGGGGGGGGGCGGGGGATGGGGGGATGCCCTCGTCGCCCCTTTGTTTTGAAGTGTGCTCTACCCTTTAGTCGGGTGAGGCCGGACGAAGCGGAGAGAGGGGAGGGAGGGAACTTGGGCAGCTTCCGTCAACAGCGCATGCCTAGTATCGTCTGCTTATTAATCAATACTGCCTTGGTGGGTGGCTGCCTCGACCTGGGAGATGAAGACAAGGCGGCGGAGAGACCCAGGGTGGCGTGGAGGGGTTAGGGGTGGGGAAGAATGACGATGCTTCCGAGTCCGGGTAAGCGGTTGATGGGTTCTTTGCCCCGCGTGCAGACGTTGGATCCCCTCCTTTTTGCCTTGGGACAAATAGAGACGTGTCTGTTTGAAAGATGTTTGTCTGCGACTTACTATTAACCGCACAGAAGATGGGTAGAACTGAGGGGGAAGGCTG
>JADBJO010000323.1:222500-227500 GCA_016801955.1 Conus betulinus | reverse complement strand
AAGCATGGGCGAACTGGGGAAAAGACAAAACAAGCATGGGCGAACTGGGGAAAAGACAAAGAAAAAAAAAAAAGGCGAAATGGGGAAAAGGCGAAACAGAATATCCCCGGAATCTGTGACGATGTGGGAAAAGACGTATTGTTTGGACTCCTGTGCCCACAGCCTAAGAAATATGGTCTCCGACGTCGGCTGGGCTGAAAAATACCCTCACGCGACCCCTGACAAGTAAAACTGAGGTGAGAATGAAACCTGAAACCGACCGCGGCGTAACTGAATGACAAAGCAGAAATACAAACGAGCACAAGAAACTGACAAGGTGCAAAAAGTAACGTAGGATGGCGTGTATTAAATAAAGGTCACTTCTGGCACCTTGTTTTGTGTGTAACGAAACAGAAGCTCGGGTTTTATTTACAGGCTTCTGCCGAGTATGTTTTGATTTCCACGTTTAGGCTATCCAGTCTCCAAAATTCATAAAGAAGCGAAATTTGGAAAATGAACAGAGCAACGAGTCAAAGCACAAGCAACTCCAAAACTTCACAGACTGTCACTCTCCGGTCGTCGACGACGAACGAACAGTTCTGTTAATTTGAGTTTGAGAGCATGAATAGCGAGATTTACGTCGTTCGGCATACATATCGGAGTGTTTCTCCGAGCGGCTCTACGACTTTTCGCAGTGTCTGTCCGCTAGTTTTGCGGCGAGAAGATGGTCTCTTCTGGGTTGAAAAACGTCCTCTTTCTTCACGTTGCCACATCGATCAGACCCTGATGTGTCCTACCTGTCACTCAAAACTTGCCTCCCACCGCCACCCCTACCCCCCCGACCTGCCATCTTTGACGACGACTGTTTTCGATCAGGGATTGATTCGCTGGTCGGCAAATCGACGCCTCGCCGCACACCCTCACGTCGGCAAAACCTTCACCTTTCCTTGACTCTTCTCTACGCTATCCCTCTCCTCCCCCTTTCCTTCCCAAGAACATCCCCCCCCCTCATCCATCCTCGTCTTCACATCCCACCCTCTCCCTCCAATCCTCGCCTTCTCACTGCTCTGCTACCGTTTCGAAACGGAAAGGGGCGGGGCTTAGCTGTGAAGACTTGGGGAGGAGCGATTGAGGAGAAAGGGGCGGGGCTTGGTGACAAAAAGGGGCGTGGCTCGTCGAAAGGTGGCGTGCGGAGAGAAAGCGCGTGTGAGGGTAAGAAAAGCGGTGTGGCTGTGAGGTCCGGCCCCCTTTTAGCACGCCTCCAGGCGTGTTGGGCTTAGCGAGATGAGGATCGACATTTGGCACGTCCAGTTGGCTGTCTCCTGTCGTTAGCTACGCATGTCGCGCCAAGTTGAGTGTGGTATGAAAAAATCTCTTTGATTTCTCTTCCACACATACACACACACTGACACGCACAATGCTCGTTTTCTATGAGGACCGAAATCGGCGTTGACTTCGATTCTACGGATCACCGGAGGAAGCTTGTGTTTGGAGAGAAACCCCTGAGAAGTGATTTCCTAGGGAGTTATCTGTGTGTAAGTTCAAAACTTTGTTGCCTTGTTTGGCAGAGAAAAAAAAAAAAGTTTTCTTTTTTCTTAGTTTTCTAACGGACTTCAAATTTTTTTTTTCTTCTCTCTCTCTCTCTGAGAATCAAGAAAACCAGAGAGACCCATTACCTGTCCCGGATTCTTGGGACAGCAATTCCACCACAAGCACACAAATTACAGCAAATCCACCCGAGACTGTGAGAACGAACGGTGTGAGCTTGCGGCGTTGAAACACATAACGTCTTTCACGGCCAGTGGAGGAGGACTGGAATACCTGTGCGCAGTGAAAAGAGAACGTTCAATAGTCAGCAGGTGCCAGATTCGTAGTGCCAGAGTCAGTGAGTGCCGGAGGAGGAGGAGGAGGAGGAGGAGGAGTGGGACTGGAATCCACCCAGCTCTACAACGGACCCTGAGCGACTGATCCACCCGACATGTTTGCCTTCCACGGCCTGTGAGTGTTCCTTGTCTGTCTGTCTGTCTGTGTGCCACTCTGTATGGCTAGGTGGGGGGGGGTGGCTAGGTGAGGGGGGGGGGGGGGGGGGGAGAGAGAGAGAGAGAGAGAGAGAGAGAATAGAGAGAATATCACACACACACACACACACACACACACACACATCAATACACATACTAGACAATACAACAGATCCGTCAGTTGATACTCGCTCAAACCCGCCGGAGAAAAAACAACACGAAAGAACCAAGTCAACAACAGCATCGGAGCGTGTGCGGGGGACACTCGGCGAACAATTGGTGCAACTCCTCTGAAGTATATCATCTTCATCATCATCATCATCATCATCATCATCATCATCATCATACAGCTGAACACGTTTCTGGAACACACAAAAGACGAAAGACACACACCGAAGCTCATAATAATATTTCATGCGCCAGCTGACGGTAGTGCATAGATAGACTGCAGACAAAGCGTTAACTGCCATATGAATTTCAGCTCTCGAACTCCAGATTGGAAAAAAAAAAAAAAAAAAAGGGGGGGGGGGAGGGGGGGGGGGTGTCGTTAGACCAACATAATAGAGAAGAAGACCGACTATGCACGACATGTCTTGTTTAGAGAAAACAAGTTCATTTTTCTGGATGACTGTAAATTATTTGACCCACGGTATAATAATAATTACATGACGACAGATGTCGAGCGCTAAAAACTGGGTTTCACGTTAGACTCGGGAGTTCCCCCATAAATCGACCGCTATATCAACCTGTTCTTGCGCGACATACTTTTATTTCATTTATATATTATTATTTATTTATTTGTTTATTTATTCATTTATTTATCTATTTATTTAGTTTTGAGGGCTTTTTTTTTTTTGTCTATCCGTGTACACAAAGGAAGGCCCAGATGCACGCCGTGTTCTTTATACCATTGTTGTTGCATTGTGTCACGGCGTTGCGGTCAACAGAACTGGATGCTTAAACCCGATTACCCATAACCCGCAAAATCCTGATATTCCTGTTCTTGTTAAAACACACTCATAGAGACAGGCGCGCGCGCACACAACACACACACACACACGCACACACACACACACACACACATACGCCCGCGCACGCACACACACACACACACACACACACACACACACACATACGCCAGCGCGCGCATGCTCTTACGCACACACGCACACATACACATTTCTGACCATCTCTTTCTATGAATGCATACTTGGTAACAATTCAGTTAGTTTGAAGGCAAGGCTGGGTGGCCTTTGAAAATGCTGTGTATATTTGGGCACACGTTATAAACTGTCAGGTTCAGTCTAATGGTAGGTCTACTATAGGGGAGGGAGAGAGAGAGAGAGAGAGAGAGAGAGAGAGAGAGAGAGAGAGAGAGAGAGAGAGAAGGGGCGGGGGAGGAGAAAACAATGAAAGAAGAGAGAAGAAAAAAGATGATGAAGGAAGAAAAGAAAAAAAAAAAAAGAATTTGAAAAAAAAAAGGAAAACTTAGGAAGAAGAAAAAAGAAAAAATGAGGAAGAAGAAGAAAGAAAAAAGAGGGAAAAAAAAAAGAAGAAGAACACAAAATGAAGAGAACAAAGAAGAAAGAAAAATGGAAAGAAAGAAGAAAATTAAAGGTAAAAAAGAAAGAGAGCAAGCAAGAGAGAAAAATAACCACAAACAGTTTAATCAGCAACACTTGGTTCTATTTGTGTGTGTGTGTGTGTGTGTGTGTGTGTGTGTGTGTGGGGGGGGGGGGGGGGGGGGGGGAGAGGGACGGGTTCCTCTTGACTCGTTTTGTATGTCCGAAGGCGCTTCTGTTTTGTAAACAAACGATGACGAAAACAAACGACAGAACAATACAGAATAATACGAACATGAGAACTCGAGCCGAACTTTTGTTGTATCGTGTCACCGGTGTAGTCGCCGCTGATAGTCCCGACCGATCCTAGCGGTCAGCCGCGCTGTAAACATGATTTCACTCGATCAATCACCGAACGGGCGTCCAGAGACAGAACGTTATGGGTTGGTCAGGGGGTTTCATCACGGTCAATACACCAAGAACTGGTGGGTCTGGAAGATTTTGGAAGTATTCGGTCCAACCCTATCTTAGATACACATTCAGCTTTATACTGCGTTGATATTGGTGGTTTTGGGGTTCTCCCCGCGATAGAGCCGCGGTGTTTGTGGTGTGACAAATATGAATTACCGTTTGTTTAGTTAATTTATGTATTATTATTATTATTGTTGTTGTTATTGTCATTGCTATTATCACTTTTACTATAATTGGTATCATTCGAAGTGGAGGTGGTGTTGCTTGTGATTTTTATTGTTGCCTTTACGAGCCTCATCATCACTTTCTAGTCCAGTGCATTCATATTATGTCCAGAGAAACGATCCCTTTTAGGACCTTTTCAATGAACGCTTATCGTTCGTTATTACATCATATTTCGTTGTTCTTTGTCTATTTTGCTGGGTTTACACCCGATAAAGACACCGCCACCTCCCCCTCCCAACCCCTTCCCGACACACGCTCACCACCACTACCACCATCCACCCCCGTCTCCTTTCCTATCACTCGCCGACTCTTTAGGACCCAATCTTCAAGTATTTCCGGTGGAGATGGGATGGGGAGTGTGTGTGTGGGGGGGGGGGGGAGGGGGGGGGGGGGGGGGGGGGGGGCAACGGGAGGGGTCGTTCGTCAAGAGTTTTCACGGTTATAGATTTGCTTCCCGACAAAGATTTCCTCCCTTGAGAACGTTAATCTTTACAGACTTTTCAAGATGTGGTGGTGCTGGTGGTAGGGAGAAAATAGGGGAGGGAGGGGGGGGGGGGGGGGATAAGATGGTAGCGTGGAGGGGGAGAGGGCGGGGAGGGGGGGGGGGGGGGGGTTTTAACGAGATGTTGCACAATATTGTCCACAAAGGACGGCCTATTAGGAGTTAGTATAGTATGGAGTTCGTGTTTTTTGTTTGTGGTACAGGTGTGTTCTAATATCTAACCTTTAAACTATGTCCTGGTTA
>JADBJO010000323.1:210000-217500 GCA_016801955.1 Conus betulinus | reverse complement strand
ATGTTTAGCATCTGTACAGGTCTGACTAGCGCTGCCGATCGATCTCGGTGAACACTGAGCGGTCATGCTGAAAGAGAGAAGCAAGTTGATCAGCACGAGCGTTTGACTGGTGTCTCTTCGATTTTTGGTCGTTCTCAGCAGTCATGCAGAATCGGTTGCAGCTGTCGCGGTGACTTCCCCTCCATTTTTCTTGAAGTGTGTGTGTGTGTGTGTGTGTGTGTGTGTGTGTGTGTGTGTGACCGTAAGCACGAGCGCCCGCATCTGCGCGTACTTATGTTGCGATACTGGGCGAGCGAGTTCATTCGACAATTCAGTTTGCATGTATTTGGCGTTCTCTCTCTCTCTCTCTCTCTCTCTCTCTCTCTCTCTCTCTCTCTCTCTCTTTCTTTCTCCTCTCTGTGCCCCGACCCGCCTCCCTCATAGTACTCCCAGCCCCTCCCCACCCAAACACTTCCCCTCCTCCTCCCCTCCCCCCCCCCCCCCCCCCCCCCCCCCCGCATCATTGCATCACACTGCACAGTCAGTGGAGATGCAGAGAAGATAACAACAGCAACAACATCACAACCATTATAAAGAAAAAAACCCACAACAAACATGAAAAAAATTAAAGGGGAGGGGGGGGGGGGGGGAGGAAAAGACAAAAATTAAATTGGGGTGAGGGTAGGTGGGGGGGGGGTGGGGGGGGGGGGGATGATAGCTTCATCAACCAGAAGGACGTTCAGGAAAGGGAGAGAACCCAAGGTCGAACAAACCTCGGATCCACCCTTGGAGTCAAATCGGGAGTGAACAAATAATTTTGTTTCGAGGCAGGGAAAGTAATCGGTAATACGTACTGAAGGAGCTGCCTCCCTTAGTTTGTACATTCTTTCTGTTTATTTTGATTTATACCAATACACCATGGAAAACACGATAGATCTATGTTTATGTCAACAACAGTATCAAAATTTTAGTGAAAAGGCAATGACTTCGTGGATAGTCGTCAGTTTTACAATAGTTACTTCACAGCAGTCAGGTTCAGTGGAAAACTGACAGCATTCTTACCACCAATGTTGATGTATCCGGAATACGCCGCTGGAGACGCAGTTGTCGATGCGCACTGAAAAGTATTGCTTCCTGTGTGCTGTAATTCTGTTATCCATCCTCGCTCCATTGCGTATCGTAAGATTCACACCGAAATTGGGGGCCGGAATAGCTCAGTTGATAGAGCGCCGGACTCGTGATCCTGGGGTTGCGGGTTCGAATTTCGGTACAGGGAGGGATTTTTTCCCTCGGAGTTTTTACATTGGCTCTGACTCCATTCCCCATACAGTCCTTTGAATGAGACTATAAACCGAGGTTCCGTGTGTGAACGCACGCACACCATCTTGCACACACGTAAAATCCCATGACCAACTTTCGGAAGAGAAGGCCAGTTTAACCGTTGGTATGGATGACACACGTTACACGTAAACGTTTAAAACAAACATGTACGGAACCATTGATGACCATTTGACAGCCACAGTATAGCTCCCTAGCGATCCGGGTTGGTTGTAAACAATGTGAATTGGGGTTAAGAAAAAAAAAAAAAAAAAAAAACCTTCTTGCTTGATGATGACACCATAAACGGTCGCGGTCCTCGGGTTCACAGTTGTTTCCCCTACTTAGCCAACAGTCGTAGAACTAAAACCAATGAAGGCAGTGCGCATGCGCTTGTGAGGGAAAATACGATGATAACTGATTTCCCTGTTAACTTCGTTTTTTCCCCAAGATGATATGTATTTTCCTAATAACAACGGGGGGAATAGTTTTCTATTGGGGGAAAAAAAAACTTTTTGCTCTCGAGGGAAGGCAAGGAGAAAAGTATTTTCCCAAGGAAATCAGCGAAAACAGTTGCGATCCTAAAGATGTTAAAGAAGACAGGTGTGATGATTGGGAATGGCGGCGATAGTACCTGTTATCACTACTGTCGTCGTTTTCCTCGACTTCAGAGGAGGCCGCTATACTCCCATACAGTGGTTATCACTGTGGTCCTAAGGAAAACAGTGCTCATCCATACAGTGATTATCACTGTGGTCCCAAGGAAAAACAGTACTTACTCATCCATACAGTGATTATCACTGTGGTCCCAGGGAAAACGTACTTACTCATCCATACAGTGATTATCACTGTGGTCCCAAGGAAAACAGTACTTACTCATCCATACAGTGATTATCACTGTGGTCCCAAGGAAAACAGTACTCATCCATACAGGGGTTATCACAGTGGTCCCAAGGAAAACAGTACTCATCCATACAGTGGTTATCACTGTGGTCCCAAGGAAAACAGTACCTACTCATCCTTACAGTGGTTATCACTGTGGTCCCAAGGAAAACAGTACTCATCGTTCAGGAAAACGCTAATAACAAGTGAGTTTGGGGGAAAAATTGGCATGATCACTTTTTTTTCTGTTTTAACATCTGTTGTTGTGTTGTTGTTGTTGTTGCCTGTTGTTTTCCTTTTTTTTTCGGAGTCGAAAGGGGGAGGGGGGGGGGGGGGGGGGGGGGGAGGAGGGGAATTGGGGGGGGGGGGGGGGGGAGGATTTATGAAATTTTGAGGATTTATGAAATAACTTATCCCTTCAAACAATAATAACAGAAAGAAACTTTAAAGAAAGAGAGAGAGAGAAGAGGGGGGGGGGGAGAGAGGGAGAGAGAGAGAGAGAGAGAGAGAGAGAGAGAGAGAGAGAAGAATGAAAAGCTGTCTTTTTTTCGTTTACAAATGAATCGAAACAAAACAGCACTGGTAACAGTTTGCATGCCCCCCATAACAAAGCCTTCAAAGGACCCGCCGTTCCGTTCAGCGAGGTTCTGAGGACTTTATGACGCTCCACCAATGTAAAAGTAATGCTCAGCTGTCTGTGTGGATGTGATATTGCTGTGCCAAACGCTAGCTCACAGTCGCAGTTTGAATTGATGATAATTATTTTATTGCTTACTGAATGAATCTCTCTCTCTCTCTCTCTCTCTCTCTCTCACTCTCTCTCAGTTTTCTTTTTTTTTTGTGGCTCTCCAGTTAATCTAACTCGCTTCTCCTGTATTTTTTTTTGTGGCTGATTGATTCCAGTTAATAACAGCTAACTCTAGATTCTCAGATGTAGAAATCGGGGGGGGGGGGGGGGGGGGTGTAAATCCTTCATATATGCTATATATTGAATTATAAACTGACAGCTTGCTCTGATGGGTCAGATTGTAATAAATAAATGCTTCTCAAAGGGGCAGTGAAGCCCTTCAGCAAGGGGGGGGGGGGGGGTGGGGGGGGGACCATCTCCAGTGTGGGGAACAGCTCACCTAACATATAACTCCTGGTCAGCTTCCGGTATTCGAAACCTGATTGTTTCTCTATATATATATGTATAATATATATATATAGACGAATAGATAAATAACCCGTTTCCACAAAGAAAAAAGGTAAATAAATAAAACAGGAAAAGAAAAAAAGAAAGAAAAGAGGGGGTACAAACAAAGAGAGACTAATAATTACTAATATATATTTGCTGGTAAAGCCTTTTCTTAATGGGGAATCATAAAATGCGTCTCAAGAGAGATTTCGATATCCAAACCACCCACCCATCCAGTGGGGAGACAGCTCACTTTTAACTCGCTGGTCAGATACCTTAATTCGATATGTCGCGGCCATATATATATAGTGCTATATTAGTAGATAGATCGATAGATAGATATACCCGTTGCTTCCACAAAGAAAAAAGGTAAATGAAATAAAACAGGAAAAGAAAAAAAGGAAGAAAAGAGGAAACGTTGCCAAATCGCACGAGAGAATAATAATTACTAATATATTTTTTTTAAAGCCTTTCTTAAAGAGATTCCGATATCCAAACCACCCACCCCATCCCAGTTGTTTCCCTTTTGCTCTCTTGTTTTTGCGGCGGTCGTCAGTCGGCCAAACGACAGTGCGCACTGCCTGGGCGACACGTGTTTCGTGTGCGCGCGCGCCCGCAGGGTGTGTGTTAGGCGCCCTACAAGCCCCCCTACAAAAGGACTAGAGTGAATGTTGCCCGATCGCAGCTGATGATAAGCCTCGTCCATAGCCAGACAACTTGCCTCTGATTGGCTCAAAATGTTACCTCGGTCAATCAATCCGTTCTCGTACATTCACTACGCCTCATCTTTGGGCGCCCCCCCCCCCCCCCCCCCCCCCCTCCTCTCCCACATGCCGCGTGGAAGCGCAGTTTCTATGACAACTGATGCTCTAAAGCGTGTCGAAGGTGGTGCAACCCGTCGGATTGTGTTACGTCACAAACGCCAGGCTTCACAACAAAGTTTGGATTTTCGCCGCGTGAGAAAGACAAACATTGGGCTGCTTTTATTAATTCATGCGGCTATCACTAATGAAGACATGGTCTGAGTGAAAGATAACAGTAGCAAATCCATCACCACCACCGGTTATAATAACAATGATTACAACAACAGCAGCAACAACAATATAATAGTAACAAGAACAACAAGAAGAACAACAAAACAACAACAATAATAATAATAATGATAATAATAATAATAATAATAATGGTGACAACGACGACGACGATGATGATGATGACGATCATTATCCTCATCGTCATCATCATATCCATATTAATGACACCAAGTATAGAATGTTGAAAGTCCATAGTTAAAAAGTAATCAAAACATACCCAGTTTTCGTTCTTTCTTTGTCCTTTTTTTTTTTTTTTTTTTAATTTTTGAATTTTTGTTGAAAGTGTCTTTTGGGTACGATAGTCCTTATTCAAGTTCTGTCCGAAAATGGAGAGGTGTGGTTAAGGATACGCATGCGCGCGCGTGCGCGCAAGCACGCGCTCACACACACACCACACCACACCACACATCTATTTACAGAGAGAGAGAGAGAGACTCGACGAAGAAAACCAACGATAATCATTATGAAAAGCTTTTGGAGTTTCTCTTCGTGCTAACTTTGTTTTGAAGGAACTTTATTTCTCAACCCTCCTTCAGATCTATCTACCATCCCGTTCTTTCGGCTCCAGTTAAAAAAAAATAATAACAAAAAGGAAAAAAAAGAAGTCGCTTGTATGGGTCCCTTAGATCAGTCTTAATCATGAGGTCAAACGATCATTCCAGGATTCAGCTCCTGTTTCTCTGGAATTCCCTGCCACCTTCTCGTAGAAACGTTAAAACATGGAATCCTGCCACCTTCTCGTAGAAACGTTAAAACATGGAACTGACCTTTTAACTTTTTACGGCCTAGTTCATTAACCTTAGAGTAGTGTGCGCTGCACCGTTTCTTGTTTATGTTTGTAAAGTTGTCAAGTGTTTGTATGCATGTGAATGATACGCTCTGAGCCTGTTATGGGATAATGCGCTGTTGTTACTATTATTATTATTATCATCATCATCATCATCATCATCATCATTATTATGTTTGTAAAGTCATCAAGTGTTTGTTCGCACGTGAATGATACGCTTTGAGAGCCTGTTATGGGATATTGCGCTGTGATGATGATGATGTTGATGATGTTTGTAAAGTCATCAAGTGTTTGTATGCACGTGACTGATGCATTTTGAGTCTATTATGGGATAACAAGCTCTTCTTCTTCTTCTTCTTCTCATTATTATCCTCTTACTTTTTAATTTTTTTATTTTCTGATTCTATCCTCCTGTGTCTCTCCCCCTCACCCCCCCCCCCCCCCCCCCCACGCCTCGCCCCCCCTTTCCCCCTTCCCGCCCCCCCCCCCCCCCCCCGCCTCGCCACCCCCCTTTCCCCCCCTCCCGCCCCCCCCCCCCCACCCCCACCCGTAGTGACACATCGCTTGGGCCGGCAGTTTGTGTAACAACTGTGAAGTAGCCTTGTACACAATAACGCCCGCGGTCGATGCTCGTTGAGCCAACAACAACGGCAAGCAGTGTGCACGTGCGGCCGTACGTCACGTGCTCGGCACGCACGGTGCAAACATGCACCCACTCTCCCAAGGGGACAGAGAGGACTCGATGGAAGCTGGTGCCTTGTTTTTACTGGTGATGGCGAGGCGAGAGCAATTCTCTTTCATCACTGCTCTCTCTCTCTTTCTCTCTCTCTCTCTGTCTGTCTGTCTGTCTCTCTCTGTCTCTCTCTCTCTCTCTCTCTCTGTCTCTCTCTCTCTCTCTGTCTATCTCTCTCTCACTGTCTGTCTCTGTCTGTCTGTCTGTCTCTGTCTCTGTCTCTCTCTCTCTCTCTCTCTCTCTCTCTCTCTCTCTCTCTGTATCAATATCTTGTGTGACTGCTGCTTGCTTTTCTCGTCCCGTCTGCTGTTTGTTATAAGACGTCCGTGTCTGGGCGTCTTTCATAAACCGTTTTTTGTCTTTTTGTTTTGTTTTGTTTTACAGCCTTCGAATTCCTGTATATAGATCAAGGATACGCTGTAAATTGGGTTGTTGTTGTTTGTTGTTGTACTCTTAATAGAGTGTCCCTTCTTTATTTCTTCGTTTAAAATTTCATTAGAATTTTTTTGTTGTTGTTGTTCTCGTTGAATAAAACGTCTTTCTTGTTCCGCGCAGGCTGTGTGTACCTTAAACATATCCCCATCAATTTCTTGACGGTAGACCCCGATCCTTGGCGGCCCCCCCCCCCCCCTCCACCCCCCCCCCCCCCCCCCCCCCCCCCCCCCCCCCCCCCCCCCCCCCGCCGCGACCCTCCTCCTTCTCTTCCCTCTTTTCCACTCTTTGGTGATGAAAATTAGGTCGCTGACTCGTTGCGGGTTTTTCTCGATTCCAAATCGGCTGAGATCATGTCTGAGACAACGTCAGGAAAACAAAACAAAAACAAAACAAAAAGCAAAACACGAAACAAAACAAAAGATCCAACCAAACAAACCTATCCCTTTGCCTTTTGCCCAAAATGTCACTCTGCCCATAAAAAACAATCTTAACATTTTTATAAAGGTCAAATGTCAAAAGGATTGGACTCGTAGGTCGGGCAGTAAACGACAGATGACACGTCTCTGCCCTGTTGCACATGACTGAGAACAAAAGACCGTGAAGGTCCAGGACCGTCGAAGCGTCGTCCGTCACGGCATCTCACGGGCGGATCGGATCGGAGGGAAGGGGGGGGGGGGGGGGGGGGGGGCTGGATCCCTGGACCTCCCTCCGTCCCCTTGCTATTTTTTTTTTTTTTATCTGAAAATAAGAGATCGATATACACAGATACTTTGTTGTCTTCCCGGAGAGGTCTCTCTAATGGACCTCATAAGTGAGTGGGGAAAGGGGGAGAAAAGGGAAAATGGAGGATGGGGGGATGGGCGAAACTCACCAGACCCCCCGGAACACACAGTGTTGTTTCTGGACCCAACCTGGGCCCAAGTGGAGTCTAGATCCTACCCTTCGATTGGAACCACCACCACCACCACCACCACCACCGCCCTTTTCATCAGTACTTGATTCACCCCTGCACCCCAACGAGATCATCTGCGGCCGTGGAACGAAGAGTTAAAACCAGGAGGCTCAGGGAAGCAGCACCAATCTCCGCCAGGGTGGA
>JADBJO010000323.1:202500-205000 GCA_016801955.1 Conus betulinus | reverse complement strand
AGCAGGATTCGCACGTGCAGGTAGGCTCCTCAGTGTTTTGACTGTATTCTTTCGGGGAGCAGAATGTACGGTGCATTAAGGTGTTGGCTGATGTGACATTCATTCTCTCACCAGGACCTCATTTCTGAGCGCATCTGCGTACTCCCCCTATCACCCTCGTGTTTATCTACCTCGCGCGCTGAAGGGGCTGTCGATCACCGTCGGGGCTGTATTGTTTTGAATGGCATGCATGCGTGACTATCGGTGTCGTATCTCCCCTCGCACGGGAGATCGCTTTGCTATTGTGTGACAATTAGGTCATCAGTGGGAACTCTCTCTCTCTTTTTTTTTGGGGGGGGGGGGGGGGGGGGAGGGGAGACCCCCTCTCGGACATTAACTGACGGTCGTTTTGACAAGCGCCGTCGCAGCTGGTGAAGGTTTTGACGTTTATTGTTTGTCATACATGACCCTCCGACACCTCCTCTCCGTTCCATCCTTTTCTTATCGCCGCAAGTCGTGGTGGAGACGAGCAGACGACACTGCCTGTCGGCTCTTGTCAGTCATGACAATAGACGCTCACGCTCGCTTAGTCTTTTCCCTTGCGTTGAGGCGGTGCCAAAACCGCCACGCTGCCGCCGCCAACCAATCAATAGGCCGAGTCGTGAGCCGAGCTTCTATTATGCAAATGAGAAACGTGAGAAAGACGACGCATGATTGGTGGGGTTTGCCAGCACGAGGCGGGAGTCGGTAGCAGACGACCTCCGATTAAAAGAGAGTCGAAAAGATGGCGAAAGGCAATGGGAGAGGCTAACATAATGAACTTGTGTGCAAAAGAGTTGGAGACTTGACGAGGGCTGCTCCATATCAAACAACTGCGGACGCGGCACAATCTAAGGCCAGCAAATCGTGTCAGTTTTCCGAAAGTGGAGAAGACGCGGGGTGTCGTGTGTCGCGAGGACACTAGCGGGCGGACCACCGTCATAGTACCAACCGCCCCAAAGTGACGAAAACTCCAAAGCCTGTGAGAATCCTCAGCGGTCGTGTGCCGAGAAGGTGACTGATGATGGTGGGACGGGAATGGGGTGGAGGAGAGGAGACTGTCTACCCGAAAACACCGGTCTCCCGGGTGGGTGGTCCCTGACCTCTTTCCGACACCTGACGCTGCATCTCTGCGTTATTTATCAGCGTCTTTGAGAAGACTCGGCGACTCGTGTGATCAGCTAATCCCTCTTTCAATTATCGGCTCTCGCAGCCACACGGACTCACGGCGAGGACAGAATTCCCGCAGAGAGGCGTAGTGGACGGCCATACTACAAAAAAAAAGAAAAAGAAAAAAAAAAAAAGAAAAGAAGAAAAAGGAGCGAAGCAGACTTTACAAGGAGGAGAGGAAGACAGGGGTGGTAGGGGAGTGAGTTGGTCGGCCATAAACGCAAACGGCAGTGTATTGTTACGCTGACATCCCGTGGGGGCTTTGCGCACTGCAGCAGACGACAGTTGTGGGCGGTTGGCGGCAGAGCGGAGCGCGCCTGACGCGACAGATAGGTCGTTTGTTGTCGTGCAGCAGCAGCACTGGAGCAGGGGGGGGGGGGGGGGGGGGGGGGGGGGGGGGAGGGAGAGAGCGAGGATCTAAACTAAGCGGGTGGCATGCGCACCCTACCTTGTGCGGCGTCGTCCCCACCCGCAACAGAGGTGTAAGGTAGGAGCGCCAGGGGAGCTCGTGGACCTACCTACCCCCGCCTCGTTGTCGGAGAGTTTTAGTTCCTTGGGGCCCCGGGGGTTAAGGCGGCGGACGGCCTACAGGTGGGGAATTGGAATCACTGTGCAGGTGAGGGTTTCTCTCCTCCTTCCACCCCCCCCAGGTTAAGACTTTGACTGCTGAACCCCCCCCCCCCTCCCACCCCTATCACCCCTTTATCTCTACACCGACCCCCGTTCCTCCCAACCCCCACCCACCACCCCCTTATTATACACCCTTTCCACCCCCCACACTGGCTCACCCCAGACTTGTTTGGCACCGGTTCTGTTTTTATGACGTGTCAGCTGTGAGCTTTGTTTTTTTCTTGTCAGTGTCGTTGAGGTCGGTGGTCTGGTATCTTGAGTTGCCTCGGGTTTGGTATTAACTGTTTGGCTGGTCATGTTTACTGCTGTTAACGTCGTGGTCAGTGACGTATCCGAACTATGTCTTTGACGGTGCGATGTTGTTTCGACAAACGCTTCTTTCTGATTCACGATCGTGAGGGTGGTTTTTTTGTTTTTGTTTTTTTTTTTTTCGTTTCTTTTTAAAATGGTAGTGGTGGTTTGTTTGGGGGGGGGGGGGGGGGGGGGGGGGGGGGGGTAGAAAGTGGGACGGATATTCAAATCCCAACCCTTTTTTTTCTTCTCTCATCGATCACTTCGGCTTTTCTTCTTCTTTCTTAGTCTTATTAATTTTTTTTTTCATTTATTTCATTTGTTATATTTATTTTTGTCACCGCTGTCTCGCACTGTGCTGCAGTTTTCACCGTTTTTATTCAGTTTCAGT
>JADBJO010000323.1:187500-197500 GCA_016801955.1 Conus betulinus | reverse complement strand
GGGAGGGGAGAGAGGAAGAGAGAGAGAGAGAGAGAGAGAGAGAGAGAGAGAAGAATGCGTGGAAGGGGTGGAGTGCGGGAAGGTGAAATGCCAACATTTTGTGCGCGTTGATATCATCCACATGTAGACTAGGAGAACTCGCTCTCTCTTTCTGTGTGTGTGTGTGTGTGTGTGTGTGTGTGTGTGTGTGCGTGCGCGCGCGCGCGCGCGCGCGCGCGTGTGTGTATGTGTGTGCATGTGTGTGTGTGTGCGCGCGTGCATGTGTGTTCTTTCTTTGTTTTTGTGTTGGTATAGGAAGAAAAGAAAACCAATCGCATTCAAATTTCGGTAAACTGGGCCAGGATAGTAGGAAACTGATTGACCACTTACGTCACGCACATTGATAATATTCACGAAAGGGGGAAACCCAGTAACTGGTTAGTTGGCTTTTTTTTTTTTTTTTTTGGGTCATGGAGCAGAAGAGTCCATTTCCTTTTTTTTCAATTAATATTCAGTAATCAACAAAACCGGTTGACTATGGACGGATGCTAAAGATGACGGGGTTACCTATGTCAGACAGTTAGGTAAGGTGTATTCTGTACAACATGATACGTGTTTGGCGAAACTTGGAAGAGACTTTTCACCGAACAATACACTAGGTGAAGCCCCAAGCATAACAAACCATCGAGATGTTGAAGTGGAAAATAGGAAAGGAACTGTGGCACTCATGGCGACAGCGAGTCGGTGCACACCACAGCTCCAAACTGATGCTGCTTGCGGCTTCCTCTGTCTTGTTTTGGTTCCACACCTAGGGCTCCGAGGTTCATCAACAGACATTTTTTTTTTTACGTGTGCGATCGTTTTCATCCCGTCATTCAATTAAGACAGCCGCTTCCCGTCTCTTGGGTAATACATAAGCATAACATCTGTGTGCATGCTATTATTGTTATCATTGTTATTATATTATTATTGTTGTTGTTATTGGCGTCATTCTTTCCACCAGCACACGATAGCGTACTCTTGTCTCAAAGGTGAAATGGGATGAACATGCATGCAAAATTCACGTTTATGTATGCAGTCATGCACGGGACCTCGTTTAAAGGCTCGTCCGGCTTAGTGGGATCGGAGTCTGCCAACAGGTGAAAACCGAAGAGAAAATCTCTCCCAGTCAGACTGCCTTGAGTGGGAATGGGGACCCCAGAGCCTGGAACAAGAACCTGACGTCTTGCCCACTGGGCCCGCCAGAACCCTGCTTTGCGAGACCCAGTCACGTAGAAGACACGCAGACAAGAGGCCAGCTAACAAGGAAACTTCATTTAAAAAGAACGAACGAACAAAACCCTGTTTGCTTGCAAGCTTGACCATAGACTCTGTCTAGGCTGACACAGACAGTCCCCATCGTCAACACAGCGCAGGCCCTCCAAGGGTGGTACAGGACTGCTCTAAAGGCAGGTGAAGACAGTGCTTCTCTGGGTCCTCCCCGGCACCTTCGGGTGTTTCTTTTTCTTCTTCTTCTTTTAGACTCCTATCTAGGCTGACACAGACAGACAGCATTATCAGGCGAAGAAGTGTGCAGCCGCACATTTCATATCTGTTGAAGACTGGCGTAGGTCAAAACCAGCTGGAACAACACAAAATCTCTGTCGCTTCCAAAGTGAAAATAATACGCACTCTTGTGATCTCTCTCTCTCTCTCTCTCTCTCTCTCTCTCTCTCTCTCTCTCTCCGCTTGTGAAACGTGGACCCTGGCAGCAGAACTGTGAGGAGGATTCCAGGTATTTGAAATTAGATGGTTCGGCAAGGTCCTAGTTCAGATACTTTGTGACCAATGAAGAAGTGCGAACACCCCCCCACCCCCCCTCAAAAACAACAACAAAAAACAAAAAAAACCCCAAAAACAAAACAAAAAAAAAACGAACAACAACAATACAGAGGCAGCTATTGGTCCCTTTGAAGAACTGCTGCCACCAGTCGGGAAACGAAGACTGAAATGCTGTGGTCACATCTTTCGATCATCCCCACCGTGTGACAGCCGTGCTGCAGGTCGCACTGTGCCAGAAAACAGGAGACGGGGCAGACAGAGATAGAGGTGGGGAGGATACAACATCCAGGAATAGACCGGCCTGACCTTTGGCCGTTCCCAGAGAGCGGCCGAGGACAGAGGAGGATGAAGGAGACTTGCCTGTTCAAACGATGCCTTAATAACCCAAAGGGATGATGATGATGATGATGATGATGATGGCGGTGGTGGCATAGCCTTGATATTTAATATGACCTTGAGAGGTTCAGCCGACATGTTGTGACCACTTTGACTTGGGCAGACAACTCAACGCCCCGGTGCGTGAAGTACCTGATTAGCTGCCTTATTGTGCCCGTGGGGATGGCGGGGGATTCTGTCAGGGCAAATGGTGTCCCTGCCTACTGAAAGTTCTCCGCTTGAAATTGTCTCTTTTCCTGTCAGTCTCTTTGTTTGACGTACGTGTGTGTGTGTGTGTGTGTGTGTGTGTGTGTGTGTGTGTGTGTGTGTGTGTGTGTGTGTGTGTGTGTGGTGTGTGTGTGTGTGTGTGTGTGTGTGTGTGTGTGTGTGTGTGTGTGTGTGTTCGGTCTATCGTTGGGCCCCCTATCTTTGTCATGGATAGTTTTTTCGCACTTTCTCTTTTGCCCCCCCCCCCCCCCCCCCCCCCCCCCCCTCCGCCAGCACCCCCCCTCCCCCCTCTCCCCCCCTTGAGAATGTTGAGTGAGTGGGCAAGAGGAAAAAGAGAGGGTTGTGTGTGTTGGGGTGGGTTACAAATTGTCTACCCGCATTCTAAAAGTTCTGTGCTGGTAAATTCCTCGTTCCGTCACGCTCTTTCATTTCGACTAAACAAACACAACAACAACCAAAAAAAACCACCCATTCTTTACACTATCGTCCACTTTGTTCTCGCCTTTATAATTTTTTTTTGTATTTTATTATATTATTATTATTTTGCTTATTATCGTATTTCTTTTCTAGAAATGATTTTGGGCTTTTCCTCTTGGTCTCAGTTTAGGTCATGTCGGCGTTTCTTGTTGTTGCTGCTGCTGCTGCTGTTTCTAATCCAGCAAACCATGTGTGGTCGTAAGACTGTACACAGCGTGGGGAGTGGACACTAAGTTTATTTGGCAGTGTCTGCCCGTGTGACCGTTTTATTTATTCGGTTTTGTCCGTGAATTTGTTAGCTGTTTGTTTGTTTCTTTTAAATGTTTTTATCCTTCATGTTGAACTGTTTTTTTTGTTTGTTTGTATGTTTCGAGAGAGCGAAGAGTTAAACAAAAGGGCTAGTGCATTCAGCGAGGCCTGGGCTTCTTGATTAATAAGACGTCATGATTTAGCTGATTGATCTCTTTACACGCCGTCTGTATTGTGTCTTTTGTCAGCAACGGATTTTTGTTTTTTAATACGGTACTGACAGCCCAGAAAAGGCATTGTGTAGTGCGCCTGGCGTTGACGATGAAACTGGAACTGAATCGAATCCGCTTCGTCAAGGGAGCAGAAGTTATCGTCCTTTGTTGCTATTGTTTGTTTGCTCGGTTAATTGTTTTATGATTTGATTGGTTATGGTTTATTCTTTGTGATTTGTTTTTTGCTTTTTTTTTTTCTTTTAAACTCTTTACTTAATGTTTACTGGTGGCTTGTATTTACGTTTATCCGGTTATTAGTTACCGTTTACCTGTTCGCTATTTACTGTTTGCCTGGTTATTATCTACTGTTTAGCTGGTTATTATTTACTATTTACCTGGGTATTATTTACCGTTGACCTGCTTACTATTCACTGTTTGCCTTGCTATTGTTTACGGTTTACTGGGTATTACACCATCTACCTGTTTATTATTCAATGTTTAATTGGTAATTTGCTGTTTTCCCGTTATGAGTTAGTACGTATCTGGTTAAAGTTCAGTCTGTCTGTACACGGCTTTTATTGACTGTTTTACCTGGTAACTTTTCCCCCCTTTTTTTTACTGTATAGTGATTATTATTAAATTGTCTTTACTTACTTACCGTTTACATGCATAATTTAATTTACTGTTGACTTACTGATTGTACATTTGGTTGCTTTTTACAGTTTACTCAATTATTATTTACGGTGTATTAGGATACAATTTACTGTTAACACCTTCACTGTTGTTTGCTCATCATTTACTGTTTGATTACAGTGAATTATAAACAAAGAAACAGCCAAGTACACAGACAAAACAGTCAAGTAAATACTACATCAAAATATGCAAGTGAACGGCAAATCACAAAATTACAGTGAATTATAAACGAATAAACAGCAAATAATTTTGTGATTTGCCTTTCACTTGCATATTTTGATGTAGTATTTACTTGGCTGTTTTGTCTGTTTATTTGGTTATTATTTTTTCTGTTTATTTTACGGTTTTCTGATCAACTGTTTATTTGGTATTTAGTTATTGTTTACTTATTCAGTGTTTCTTTTACTGTTCAGTCTACGTGGATCTTACTAACTGTTCACGTACATTAGTATTTGCTGTTTACTTGGTTATTATTTACTGTTTCCTATGAAAGTATTTGTTGTTTACTTGATTATTTTTACTGTTAACCTGGTTATCGATCGATATGTACCTGGCTAGTATTCACTGCTTACTTTGTAATTATGTACTGTTTACCTGGATATTATTTACGGTTTACTTTTCTTCGGCTCACCCGAGAGATTTCCTTCCAAACGACCAAACCGAGGTTTCGTGTTCCGTGCGTCTCTGTGATCTATGTGACATTGTACAAGACCGAAAAGCTGGCTGGAATGAATGAACTGATTTGACATCTCTCTCTACCGTTGTTGCTGCATGAGAAGAAGGAATAACAACGAGCAGACGAATGCCATCTTGAATAGGCCGGGTTGGAAAGGTATTGGAGGGATCCCATATACTAGTAAGCCAATATACCAGTAAGCAGATAGAGGTACTAGTAAACCCAATATGCCAGTAAGCAGATAGAGTGCTGTATTTTTCCAAGCTTTCGCTGGCGGCTTGATCCATCGACAGAAAAGTAGACAGAGCGAGAATGTACTGAGTGACAAGCACCGGGAGGATAAAAATGAACGGAAGAAAAAAAAAATAAAGAAAAGGTGGGGAAGGGGGAAGGGAGTGAATGGGGAGAAGAGGGAAGGGTCACAGTGTGTGTGTGTGTGTGTGTGTGTGTGTGTGTGTGTGTGTGTGTGTGTGTGTGTGAGAGAGAGAGAGAGAGAGAGAGAGAGAGAGGAAGCGGTGCTCCATTGCAGATTTATGATGAACATAGGGCGCGCAGGCGAGTCCAAATTTCAAATTATAACAGCAACAGCAACAGTGCAACACTTTTTACGACTTGATATTTTCCTCGTCTTCTCATCTTGAAAACGTAAGTAACAACTTAAATCAAACAACATGATAGAGCAATGAAATGTACAGTGCTCCCTTAGTTTCATGTTACCGGTACACATTGCCAGTTGATGAGAAAATGAAAAGAACATATCAACTCGAGAAAGTGTGACGCTATTATCACCACTATTAGAAAGGGAAAGGAGAGATCATACCTACCACCAGCTGCAGACACATGGTCACTTAAAAACAGCTGTCCACAGGGCCACGATGTGAAATCTTAAGGAGGCCTAAAAACTGGGAATGTACACTTCTGCGCCTGCCCCCTTACTGTGTCGTCTGTTCCTTTCCCTGTCGCTTCCTCCTCTCTGTATTTGTTGCTGCTTTTTTGTTGTGGTGGTTGGTGGTGGTGGTGTGAGAGAAAGTGTGTGTGTGTGTGTGTGAGAGAGAGAGAGAGAGAGAGAGAGAGAGAGAGAGAGAGAGAGAGAGAGAGTGTGTGTGTGTGTGTGTGTGTGTGTGTGTGTGTGTGTGTGTGTGAGAGAGAGAGAGAGAGAGAGAGAGAGAGAGTGTATGTATGTGTGTGTGTGTGTGTGTGCTCGCCCATGAAAAGTTTTTTTTTTTGTTTGTTTTTGTGTTGAGTGTTTTTCACAGTCGTGATTATCCTGCTATTCAGTTGCCTAAGTATTTCCAAGGAGAAGAATATATATTAGCTCTGATTTTTGACTATCGACAAATTCGATCGATATGGATTGTGATGATCCAGTGTGGAATTTCTGATATTCCTCCCTCTTGGCATTGCTGTTAACTGTACATTTTTTTTTGTTGTTGATTGAAAGATGCATGGAGGGGGGGGGGGGGGGGGGGGGGGGGGGGGGGGATTGTGATCCACTCAAACGGTTACGGTACTTTGGACAAAATGTATGGAACTTTGTAGATGTGAGATGTGTGTCAATCTGAGGAATCGGACCGGTTTTTTTTTTTTTATTGTTTCCTTGCTGTGGTGGAAAGGCATGGCTTTTTTGTCGTCTCCCTCCGCCAGCCCCCCCCCCCCCCCCCCCCCTCCACCTGCATTCTCCACCTGCACACACACTCACGCCCTGCCCTGCACCGCCAGCCCCCCCCCCCCCCCCCCCCCCCCCACACACACACACACACATCCACGACCTGCCCTGCCCCCTCCCTTTCCCCCACACCGCGCTTCACTAAAAAAAAAAAAAAAAAGAAAAAAAAAAAAAAAGCGTAAAGTTCCCATAGCCTTTTGACCGTCATGATGTAAAGCGGTGCCCATCCTACTCTTTCCGCCGCCTTTAATCTTCCCTGAACCGAATCAGGTCTCCTTTTTACTGCAGGGTGGACAGAGAGGGTTTTTTCAGGCCGAAGGGAAATCCGACCCCACTTGCGGTTCTAATTACACGACATCCTGCTTCGCGGACAGACGCTTTAACCATTTGACCTTCCACACTCCTGCGTTCCGGTCTATTTTTCTTCTTTATTATTATTTATCAGTCTTAAAAGTATGATTATGATGATGATGATGATTATTGTTGTTATTACTATCATTATTATTATTGTCATTATTAATCTTCGTGTTAGTAGTGGTATTATTAGTAATTGCCTAGTTTAATTTATTCATCTAGTTACTTGCAAGTTTTTTTTTTTTTTTTTTTAACCCCTTTTCCGTACTCTACCTTACGCAACGTGATTGATCGCTTCTGGTTAACATGCACCCACAGTCTTGGATGATGAGGGCATGTGGAGGAGGGCTGATGAAGAGTGATATGCCGTGTTCAAATGTGTGTGTGTGTGTGTGTGTGTGTGCGCGCGCGCGCGCAGGCGCACGCATATTGCGTGCATGCATTCATGTGTATGTGTGTGTGTGTGTGAGCACGCGCGCGCGCGCATGTGTATGCATGTGTTCTCATCCTAGTATTTTCCCCACCTCTCTCTCTCTCTCTCTCTCTCTCTCTCCCTCTCTCTCTCTCTCTCTCTCTCTCTCTCTGCCGGTCTGACCGCATACCTCTCTCTCTGTCTCTCTGTCTGGTGTCTTTCTGTCTCTGTCTCTCCTCCTTTCTCTCTCCCCCCTCCCTTCCCCACCCCCCTATCCCCCCCCACCTCTCTCTCTGAACTGTAGTCACCCCTCTCCGTTTCACCCATCTCGTCTTCTTCTCCACTTCCCCCCACCCTTTCTGCACTGCTGTTCTTTCTTTCATTTTTTTTTTTTTTGGTAAGATCTCTCCAGTGCTTGAAATTCGGCACGTTCTTTCTTTCTTTCTTTCTTTTTTTTCTGACCAGTGATCAAGCAATAAGACAAAAAGCTCGAAACTCAAGTCCTATCGTGGCAGCTGGAGGCGAACATTAATAAGAATGAATCTCTTCCTTTTCGTTGCTGTGAGCGAGACGTTTTGTTTCGGTTCTCTGCTGTGCTGTGTAGTCTCAGCCCCTTTTGCCAGGACTGAATCTGTCAGTTCATACATAATTAATGTAGATATTGCACACAAGGCTTAAAAAAAATGCCCATTGTTCCGTCAGTGCCGAATGAACATGTAAAAGATTTGCTTTTGTTGGGTTTATGTGGATGGTGGAGGAGAGCGATTGAAACTCAACTGATGTGAAAATATTCAAACATAGCAAGTTTCGCCCCGGTCGTCATGTTGTCTTGTGTGTGTGTGTGTGCAGCCCTCAGGAGGCGGGACGGCCATGTTTGAAGAGGAGATGCTGTCGGGAAGGCGGTTCCCGCTGGCCACAGGGTTGATGCCCACGCACAATTTCGGCTTCGGCTTCCCCATGCCCCATCACGACCCAATGTCTTTGGCAGGTGAGTGCTTTGACCGTCGTCATCGTTGTGTTGTGTTGCCTTGGTTTCCGGGCACGTTGCGAGAGAGAGAGAGAGAGAGAGAGAGAGAGAGAGAGAGAGAGAGAGAGAGAGAGAGAGAGAGATGTATTGTGCTCATGCCTGCTGGATTTTCTTTCTTTCCGTCGAGTATTAGAGCTTGAAACCCGTTCATCCAGTAGTAAAACCCCACCCCGCTGAATAACTTCCTTTCGAACTATAGTTTCTTTTCGTTAGATGTTAAGGCCGGATCAGATTGGTGCACCTCAGCTTTTGTCTACGTTCATGTCGTGTCTAAACCGGAAACGGAAAGTGATTGGCGTTTCCTGTGCAAAGCGAGCCACTCGTCTGCCTTCGGTCTTTGGCTTCATATCTTGTCTACCGATGGACTGGTCTTTGACTGGGTTCTTTTGTATCGTGCAGTGTCGTGGGGGAAGAGAAGTTTATATCTGTCGTCCGATGTGAGGCTGCAGGTTGTTTAAGAAAGGTCCACCGGTTTCATCGACGCGTTGTAAAGTCTCTTCGTTGAAGGTTGCTCTCCGCCAAACGACAACCAATAAGGTCAACGAATGATTAGACCCGAATGCATCGAGAGGAAGGAGAGAGAGCTAATCACTTTCAGCACTGCGCTGTGTTGAATTGTCTGCAACGTACCCCCCCCCCCCCCCCCCCCTCACCCCCACACCCCGCCCCCACTGCCCGCCCCTCCCCAGCAGCGGTATTCTGTCCGATGATAGATGATCTTCTCTTACGTTCCCATGTTACTCGGTACCGACAAATAGCGTTGCCGGAACTCGGAGTTTGTTTTGTTTGTTTGTTTGTTTGTTTTGATCCTGTCTGTGCGTCAGTCTGTCTGTTGTTAAAGATAACGGGCGAACAACTGTGCTTCCGTTTTTTTTTTCTTTTCTAAAAAATTGTTCGTGGAGCAGTATTTACTGTTTGTGGGTTCACACCAAAGCAGTGATGTTTGTCAGGCGCCTTCAACGACGTTTGCAGGGTCAGTGTCTTAACTAAGCAGGGTGTGTGTAGATTCGGTGTCTGCTATGATGTTTTCAGGGCGAGTGTCTGCAACGATATTTTGCAGGGCCACCTATCGGCGGAAAGGATTGTAGGATCGGTTTCTGTGGTGGAGTTTTCTGGGTCGGTATATGCCGAAATGTTTGCAGGGTTAGTTTCTGCGGTGATGTTTGTAGGGTCAGTATATGCTGTGATGTTTGTAGGGTCTGTATCTACAGTGATGTTGGTAGGGTCTGTATCCCCACAGCCACGGCCCGGTCGGCCCCGCCGCAGCCCCGGCACCGGCAATCCACAGGGAGCAGTCAGTCAATGTCAAGTCGTCAAGAGGCAACCCACCGGAGGAGACACTGCACTGCTGCTGAGTCACTTCAGTGGTGTTCAGTGGCGCCTGTTCTGATCTAAAACATACGCAGGACACCACCTACTAAGCCCCCTACTGACGACAATAATTGCTAGTCGCGGAGCCGGCGTGAGTGAGCTCTCCCTCCGGAAGGGCGCCCACCACGTCCGTCCAACGACAGCCCCCATGGACTCGCCGATACCGGTGACCCCGACGGAACCAAACCAAGGCCACAGACGTGGAGAGGACATCGAAACTGAGGTCACCATGAGAGCAGGGCATGAAGGGCCACAGAATTTGAGACTTTTTTTTTTTTAATGCTGATCGATGAGAATGAGGATGATTATGATGATGCTACGGGTTTCCATTTCGGTCTGAGACTACATGACAGGGCTGTACTCTACGCTTCCTTTCATAATATATCCCGGCGTCAACCAGGCCCGAGAGATACAGACACCTGCAGTGTTGGTCAGGAAATTTGAGCAACACTCTCAGAAA
>JADBJO010000323.1:172500-175000 GCA_016801955.1 Conus betulinus | reverse complement strand
TACCTGAACGCTGGCGGCGCTTTTGATAAAATAGAGGACGACACCAACATAAGGAAATTTCGTGAGATTTTTTTTTTTTTTTTTTTTACTTTACTTTTTTTCTGCGAAAGCTGGCAGTGGCTTTTTTTTTGGTGCAGTTTCTTTTTCTTTTTTCCCGTTTCTTTTTTTTTTTTTTTTTTTTTGGGGGGGGGGGGGGGGGGTCGGCAAGACACAGGATGACAAAAAAAAAAATTACAAAGTTACCCGTTGCAGCTGGACCAAAAGCTAGACAGTGCTCGGATTTGTGTGAGGTTGCATCATTCTCAAATCAAGTGTCAGGGAAAATTAAAGGAAAAGGGGGTGGGGGGGGGAGGAGAGGAGGGAGGGGGGGGATCATAACCTCTCCCACTCCCTCCCTGCTAGAATTAAACGATGTTGTGTTTCCTCAGTGGGAACCCCATTGAACATGCCCTTTTCGCTCTTTTGATGACATCAGTTTGACCCGAACTTATTTGTGTCCGTGTTGCACGTGCAGTGGGTCAAAGTCAGCAGTTCAGCTCGTACCCGCACCTGAGCACCCCGGCCGACACCAAGCGGATGCTGACGGGGATGGGGATGGGCGCCGGAGGGGTGGAGAACAGCAGCGTGGACGACAAGATCAAGGTCAACCTGGAGAACCTGGACCTGTGGAAGAAGTTCCACGCTTTGGGCACCGAGATGATCATCACCAAGACTGGAAGGTGAGTGCATCCCGTGGGTTGTGTGCGGTGGGTGGTGTCGTGTCGTCGTCTTTTTCTTCTGGAACATGAGTCAGTCCATGAATTGTGTTGTCGTGTCTTCTGCTTGTTCTGGAAAAATGAGTTACGTTCAGTGGATTGTGTTGTCTTTTCTTATTCTTCTTCTTCTGGAACTCAAGCCAGTCCATGGATTGTGTGTAGTGGATTGTGTTGTCTTGTCTTTTCTTCTCTTTATTCTGCAAGATGAGTCAATCCATGGACTGCGTTGTGTTCCCTTCTTGTTCTTGTTTTTGTTGTTCTCCTGGAAACTGAGTCAGACTGTTGGTTGTGTGCAGTGCTTTGAAATGTATTGTTCTGTGTGGTAATGTACTGTGTTGCCCAACATGGAAGTCCTAAAGCAAGTGTACACTGCACCCGTCTGATCCCATATGGACTGTGCCTCCAATGTCTGGTCAGCTGCTGCGAAGACCAACCTGGACAACCTGACAAAGGTACAGAATGCCGACCTCAGACTCTTGACAGGAAGCACGAAAAATACTCCAACACCAACCATGGAAAAAAAAATGACAGGCATTATCTCCCGTAGAGGAGAGACAACACGAAAACCTCCTGCGGCAAAATGAGAAAATCAAAAGACTACGTTCCCACTCTGTGCATCCCAAGTTTATGGCTTCCACAAAGAGCAGATTGAAGCGACAGAGCCCACACCACCTCATAATAAAGGCTCTAGGGAAGAACCTTAATCAGCCTCTTAGAGATTCCAGTCGACCAGTTGAGACGCTGCAGGACTGGGTGGACTGGCAGGCAGGCATCCACCCATCACAATTATTAAACCGGGTGTAACAGCCAAAGTACATCACACACCAGAGGAACTCAAGTCCCGGACCCTCGAAACTCCCAACACCTCTTACCCACCTACACCACTGGGCTAGAGCATACACGGATGGGCATGCAGATGAAGTTGTGAAAAACTGTGTTGTGGAGTTATCATCAAGTTTCCAGACGGCAGATCCTTCAGAAAGTCTGTGGCCACATTCACATATCCCACAAACTGCCTGTGCTTAACTCCTTGCTGTCCAGACCATTACCCAGGAAGAGTTTCCCCACCTACACAGTCTTTCTGACAGACTAGGAATCCATCCTGAAGATCCCCCAGACGCCATGAGGGGAGCAGATCATCAGAGCCATCAGAGAAGAGTTCAGCCTCCTCCAACAGAGAACTGCTGTGGTCCTGCAGTGGATCCCTTCTCACTGTGGCATTGGAGGGGAACGAGGAGGCAGGCCGTCTGTCCAAGATCAGCAGCAGGCAGGAACAGTCAGGGCATCCAATGTCCAGCAGTGAAGCTAAAACCATCCCTGAAGAACAACTTCAGAAGAACGTGGCGCCAAACGCCTGGACACTGGGACTGAAGAGGACGGCATCCACCAGCTCGACAGAGCAGCTCAAGTTACCATCATCAGGCTGCCAACAGGACACTGCCAGCTCCTCTCCCATCTCGCACGTCTCAAACTCTCTCTCATACTGACCAGTGCCCTTGTGGTACAGGCTCCCAAACTCCCGCACGCATCTTACAGTCCTGCCCCTCCTTTTGAAGCCTGGAGACGCCCGGTCCAGTTGAGATCCAGGAAAAGCTGTGGGGATCGGTCGGGGGTCTCTGTGGACTTCGTCTTACTAACCGCAGTGAGGATCTATCATGGCCGGGGAAGCGAAAGAAAGAAAGAAAGTACTGTGTTTTTGTTGTATTTGACTGTACCGTGATATTTTTGCATCGCTTTGTCATGTA
>JADBJO010000323.1:155000-165000 GCA_016801955.1 Conus betulinus | reverse complement strand
TTCTTTTTTTTTTTTTTCCTTTTCTTTTCTTTCTTTTTTCTTTCTTTCTTTTTTTTTTTTTTTTTTTCGCTCCCGTGGCGGAGAGTGGGAATCGCCAGCATTTAATGCACCGACCGAGAGATGTTTGAATCCGTTTCTGTTTTCTTTTTTGTTTGTTTGTTTTGTTTGTTTTTGACTGTTTTTATCTCCCCTTCCCATTCTCTTCCATTCAGACAGGGTTAAGCTGCCCCCTCCATTTTTCTTTTCATCCTTTTTATTTTTTTCCTTCTTTCTTTTTTTTTTTTGTTCTTTTCTCTCTTCCAATTTGATTGATTTACTTTTATATTTTAGGAATCGGTGATCTAGTTATGGTCTGCAGTTTATTCATGGGTGCAAGAGAACAAGCCTGAAGAAAAACCGTAAAAATTCAGATAGTTCTTTTCCTATCAGTCAGAGGCCGTTTTCTGGTTTTGCTGCACACACACGGGGGAAAAACATAATGGCTAAACATAATTACGAAAAAAATAATCTTTTTGACATGTAGCCCCGAAAAGACCGCATTTATCTTGTTTCTGTCGAAATGAGGGATCGGGGCTTCTAAACGGAAAGGACTTTAGTTAGAAACTAGCTCTAAGCTATTTAAACTTCGTCTCTTTTTCATCCGTGCCTTAGTTCTTCATTGATATGTCGGTCTATATATATAATTCGACGCCGAATTCTGTCAGCTCCCATGCGACTAGTAGGAAGAACCTCGGAATTCGCCTTTTGATAGTTTCAAGAAGATCCAGGCAGACATTTTCTTTTTTCTTTTCCCTTCAAATTCTGTCCAGAAAACGGTGCTGTGTGGGTTTTCTTTCTTTCTTTTTATATATATATATATATATATATATATATATATATATATATAAATCTAGCGCAAAAAATTGTATTCATCACTTTCGTTGTTGCTTCAGCATTACTTGTTTTCTTGATTTTCAGCCTAATGTTGCGTCGGACGTGATAATTATGAAAGAGTAATTGTAGTTCGTGAAAACAGATGATTATGACTCGCGGAAGCTGGACACTGTTTACCCTCAAACGACGACAGGGAGGGGGGGGGGGGGGGGGGGGGGGGGGGGGGCGTTTGGACCCCAGCAGCATATTTTCACGTGCCGTTTTTGAGATTTTCGTAAGAAAAAAAAGTTTCCTGCCATGAATTTGTCAATCTATGTCTCTTTGAACTTCACACGCATTTTACGAAAATCGGCATAAGGGTATGACAACTGTAGTAAACATTTCTTTGGGGTCCAGATGGATCCAGCAAGAAATATATGTCATATGATGTTACTGTCTTCAATTTTATCAAACTTTTCACATCTGCCATTTATTTCGTATTATGTTACAGTCAACCATGGACACCAGAACTAGTTTTAGGTTCTTTTATTTATCATTTCTTGTTTTATGAAAGAAAGAAAATGCTTTTTTTTTTTTTTTTTTTAAAGAAAGATTCAAAGTGAGTGAAATCACTATTATTTTCTTCTTGTTAGTTTTGGTTTTGTACAATGAGAACAAGATACGCTGAAATGCCAAACTGGGTTAAGTTTTCATTCGTTCTTTTATTATTTGCTGCTGTGGATGGAAGAAACAAGATATTTGATTTTTATATCTAAAGAATCAAAGCGTTTGTACATTGACGCGCTGAATACATGCATAGTTCGGTGGAATTTGCTTTTTTTTTTTTTTATTTGTTTTTATGGAAAAAAAAAAAATACATTAAAAAAAAAGGCACAAAATCTGTTTAAATAAACGTTACTTCTTCCTTCTTTTATTACGTGTTTTTTATCTTTATTTTGTTGTTTAACCTTTTTGGTCCACCACATTTTTTTTTTTTTTTTGTAAACCACAATTGCATTTGAATATTAGATGATATTTGTCAAAGTTGAAAGAAGCGATAAAACTATTATTTAAAGGAAAACTGACTCGGTAAAGCTGACATTTCAGAAGAAAATCTGCTGGGGTCCAAACGGACCCCACTTGGTCATTTTCGTAGGTTAAAAAAAAGCTTGGTCGTTAGAGGGTTAATCATGTGCAAGCGAAGAGTCTCAGTGCGCGGACTGCAGGAGATTGTTTGCAAAAGCTCAAAATACTGGAGGCAGGAAATATAACCGCCATAATTAATGGTTTTCACTGCTCATAGGTTACAAGAGTCGTAATGTAATTTTTTTTTCTCCATTTTATGATCTCCCAAACGAACATCACTTTTGTCGTGGCCTGATGACCTCTTTCTTCCTTCCCCTTTTAAAAAAAAATTATTATAGTGATAATTACTGTTCTTCATGTTCAGTTGTTAATATTATTTGCATCATGAAAAATGATGACTTTTAAAAAAAAATTGGTAACACAAAACATACACAAGCAAGCAATACATAATAATGGACTTGACTAACTCAAAGATTATAAACAGCGGGGGGAAAACGAATTGCTTAGTCTGTACAAAAGATCTGCACAGAACTCTGCATTCAAATTCACATAAGCGTGTGGTTTAAATGAATGCGATTATTGGTCATGATTATGACATTTTTAAAGTCAGGGAGCTCCTATAATTATCATTATTTGGTGTGTGTGTGGGTGGGGGGGGGGGGGGGGGGGGGGGGGGGGGGGAAGGGCTGGAGGCATGCTCTTCTTCTTCTTCTCCCTTTTTTTTTGTCGTTGTTGTGGTAGCATTATCATCATCCAGTATCATCAGGACTCTTCTTGCCAGGATCAGAAATAGGGCCTTCCTGACACACTGGGTCTCTGTAGTGCCCTGGCCTTCATTCCACCCCGTTTGGCAGGCCGGCAAGGCAGCAGTCCAGGAGGTAGGTAGTATAGTAGGGGAAGATGACGCTAAATAATTGATGGCCCGAGTCTGGGTCGCCTTCACCCTTTTAGCCGGATGTATGGTGTCGCCACCTGTTGTTGTCCGTGAGGGAAACGTTGCAGGCGCGTGCTACATTACCTCCCTTGCTCCCGCCCCCCCCCCCCCCCCCCCTCCCCCCCCCTCCCCCCCCCACCCCCACCCCCCCCCCCCCCCCCCCCCCCCCCCCCCCCCCCCCCCCCCCCCCCCCCCCCCCCCCCCCCCCCCCCCCCCCCCCCCTCCCACCCCGATCCCCGCCCTTTCGTGGCCGGCCTGTGTTGAGCTCCTTTCGTGTCCGGAACCCAGCCACCCGGACCGAACTGATTGGGTTTATCTTTTGTTGTTGATTGGGTTGGGGTTGTCACTGGACGTGGATTCTGAACCGCGATAAACGGGGACAGACGCGGTTGAATAGAGTGGAATCCTATTGCCAGTGTTTCACCCCCTTTTAACCCCTTTTCAGCAGCCCGTTGGGTGATGACGACACGACACATGACGGCTCGGCGGGGATGCTTTTCGTTTCTGCGCTTGACTGTAGCGATACTGCTGTAAGACTGATGGTTCCTTTATTGCGGGGGAAAAAAAACAAAAGAAAACGCCCAGTAGTTTTGAACTTCGATCCGTTCTGCTTTATTTCACACAAAAAAGCAAGCAGCAGAACGGGCTTTAGAAGCAAACGAGGTGACCATCATGCAAAGAGAGTGACTTTCGGATCAAGTGGTGCTGGGAAAGGTTTGGATTGCGGACTGCTAGCGTCGAAAGGGTTACCTAAGCATTGAAGTCTGAAGTCGCCCTCGCCAGATGTGAGATGTGTGCCCAATAGTGGAATAGCGGTAATAGTAGTAGCAGTAGCAGCAACAGCAGGAGCGGAATTGACAACAGAAACAGCAAGCAGCATCTGCAATACCAGCAGCAGTAGAAGCAGTAGTAATAGTGGTAGCAGCAGCAGTAGCCGTGGTAGTGCCCACAGCAGAAGCAGCAGCAGCAGCGATAGTAGTAGTAGTAGTAGCAGCAGCAGTAGTAGCAGTAGTGGCAGCAGCAGCAGTAGAAGTAATAGTAGTATTAGTGGCAGCAGCAGCAGCGGAAAAATGTTGTAACAGAAGCAATAACAGCAGTAGCATCAGTAGTAGTAGTAGCAGCAGAAGAAGAAGCAAAAGCGGCGATAGAAGCAGAAGTAACAATAGTACCAGCAGTATAGGTACAGGTAGCAGCAGTACTAGCAGCAGTATAGGTACAGGTAGCAGCAGTACTAGTAGCAGTATAGGTACAGGTAGCAGCAGCATAGGTACAGGTAGCAGCAGTTTAGGTACAGGTGGCAGCAGTACTAGTAGCAGCATAGGTACAGGTAGCAGCAGTTTAGGTACAGGTGGCAGCAGTACTAGTAGCAGCATAGGTACAGGTAGCAGCAGTTTAGGTACAGGTGGCAGCAGTACTAGTAGCAGCATAGGTACAGGTAGCAGCAGTTTAGGTACAGGTGGCAGCAGTACTAGTAGCAGCATAGGTACAGGTAGCAGCAGTATAGGTACAGTTAGCAGCAGTACTAGCAGCAGTATTGGTACAGGTAGCAGCAGTATAGGTACAGGTGGCAGCAGAGCAGTGTTAGTAACTTGAAATGGCTTTTCACAAGTTTTGCGGATCAAATCCGTTGCTTGAAGATTTTCTTTTCTTTTCTATTTTATAAACTTTTTTTCTGTCTCATCTACTGTGTTCTTCCAGTGGCCGTTCGTGTTCTGGCTCTCGCATACACAACCACACCCGGTTTTGTGCTGTCGCGCAACATAAACACCGTCATCCGGGGAGTTGGGGAGGGCAATGAGCATCAAGTCGTCGTCGGGGTACCCAACCAGAGAAGACACTGCACTGCTGCCGTATTACTTGTTCTGGTGTGCAGTGGCACCTGTTCTGGGCCCAGTTTACGCAGGACACCACCAAGTCCCCTGCTGACGACAGTAATGGTCGCGGACTACCTGAAAACAAACACACACACACACACACACCACACACACACACACACACCTTACCGTTTTGTTTAGTTCATGCTAAATAGCGAAGTTTTGTGTTCTGTCTTAAATGACTGGTGGGAGAATGGAAGGGGGGGGGGGGGGGGGGGCAGAAGCAGAAGGGGGATAGCGAACAAAGAATCGTGAATCGTTGAAATAGTCTCAAACCATATCGAAGAAAAAAATATTGTGTTACAAGAGTACCAAACGAACAAATGACAATAAAAATGGTCATTCTGCCTGTCTGTCTGCCTGCTTGACTGTCTGTCTCTCTGTCTTTCTGTCACACACACACACACACACACACACACACACACACACACACACAGAGAGAGAGGAGAGAGAGAGAGAGAGAGAGAGAGAGAGAGAGAGAAAGAAGAAAGTGAAATTAAGTGTTATGTTATTCAGTTAAACACTCAGGAATACACTGAAAATTAAAATATAATATATTTTACAAAGCTTAAGAAGCATAATATCAATTAAAGACATTCGCCATCGAAAGAAAACCCACAGATCATTGTACAATCATCATCACCATCACCACCACCACCACCACCACCACCACTTCCATCATCATCATCATCATCATCATCATCATCAAACATCATCATCATCGGGATCATCGTCATCAACATCATACTCATCGAAAACAAAAAGATGATAATGATAATAGTAGCAAAGATAAAGGCGTGAACAACACAAATGAAGTGTTTAAAACCCAGACCAAACAACAACAACAACATACAGTCGATGATGATGTTTTAAAGCCCCTATATTTTGAATGAGGAGTACTGAATCCTTCACGACGGAGGATCAGATTGAATGTAGTGCATAGCCTAACCGTGGGCGCCGTCAGATCACCTGATCTGTGTCTGACGCCTCGCACCGTTACTGCTAGTCGCTAACAGTTCAAACGTGCCGCCTACGACCGTTGAGACCCAACGGACTGCGGACGCCGAGTTTCTGTGGGGAAGGTAGGCCGCCAGCAGCGGTCAACAGCTGTCCCTGCTGTGAGATGCCATCAGAGGTGAAGACGATCTCAACGCGCGCGCGCGTGCACGCAACCGTTGCCCATTTCTGTCTCTTTGAAGGTGTCTCTGTCTGTCTGTCTCTCTCTGTCTATACATATATACGCGCGCGCGCGCGTTCCCCCCCCCCCCCCCACCCCCTCCCACACACACACACACACACACAGGCGCTTTGTTTCCCTCCCGAGAGAACTGACGTCACATTTGCTGAAAAAAAAAATTGTTTCAGTGTTATTTTTCCGCTGAATCATAATTATTGAGCAGAACAAGTACTTGATTATCAACCCGTTGGAGAAGATATTTTTGACATTAACAAGCATTCAAAGCAGCTTTTTTTAATTTTTATTTTTTCTATCTTTTTTTTTAAAAAAAAGAATTATGTTCTAAAAATTTGAAAAATCATGAAGTCTGGACAGGTGGCTAGCGATGAATAGCAATGATGAACTGAATGAAGGAATCCACTCGCCTCGGACTCAGACCAGAACGCCTTGGGAACAAGCGAACCAGAAACACAGCTGCCGACAGAAGCCTGTCAGGCTGAGGACAGGGGGGAATCCAACGAACTGCACGTGAAAACACTTGTTACCCCTGCTTTCAATCCACTTTCCATGAAGTGTCTCAACCCGTCTGTGACACGCCAAGGATTGGACGAAGCCAGTTACTGGGGTCTAGTAGTCCGGACTTCTATCTCCTCCACCCGCCCTCCTCGTCCGTCCCTTCCCCACAAGGGTGAATTAGGGGAGGGGAGGGGAGGGGGGGGGGGGGGGGGGACAGAAGATAATCGGTTAACTGGAGGAGGAGGAGGGCGGGACAGAACAGAACAGGTGGAAATGACCGAGAAATCAGCTCTACTGTCCCTTGTCCACCTCCATCCCGTTCGTTCCGACAGGCGGCAGAGAGGACCGGGAGAGAGAGGTAGAGAGAGGGTATCATCGTGTGATAAATAATGGTGTTCTGTGGTTTCGCCGCCTGCATTTTTTTTTTTTTTTTTTTTTTTTTTTTTTATACCGCCCATACTTTTCGCTGCCTGTACTTTCAAGATCAAGCTGGGCATATTTCACAGGATAAGATTGAGGGAGAGGGAGAGAGAGAGAGAGAGAGAGAGAGAGAGAGAGAGAGAGAGAGAGAGGGGGGGGGGGGGGGGGAGTGGGTAATTTACAGGTGTAGGTAGTCGCCCTCTCGCTTTCCTCTTCTCTTTTCTCTCTCTCTCTCTCTCTCTCTCTCTCTCGCGCCCCCCCCCCCCCCCATCTCTCTCTCTCTTCAGTTTATCCGCATTCAAGATTGAAGATTATTAGTGATCAATAGGTTTTTACACGACTGACTAAAATCAAGCACATGATCGATCTCTCTCTCTCTCTCTCTCTCTCTCTCTCTCTGTCTCTCTCTCTCTCTCTCTCTCTCTCTCTCTCTCTCAGAAGAAGAAGAAGAAGAAGAACCCCGTTGGATGCGTGCATTTCCGCGGACACAAGCTCCTCAAACTCTAGCTAGTTTCTGTATCCATTCTCCTCACTTTTTTATTTCTCAGCGCCTCCTCTGCTCTCATCCTCATCCTCCAACCCTTCACACCCTGCCTTCCTTCCCCCCGTCTCTCTCTCTCTCTCTCTCTCTCTCTCTCTCTCTCTCTCTCTCTCTCTCTCTCTCTCTCTCCCCTCCTTATGTAAGTATATGTATATTGTACACATAGAAGATATATATATATATATATATATATATATATATACTGAACAGTATGTATGCGTGTATCTCTGTATGCATGTCCACCAAACAAACAAACAGACAGAAAAAACAGAAACGAAAAGAAAAGGAGGAAGACACGATTGCATACTTTACCTTGAAGGCCATTCTGTCGACTCGTTTCCCGACGATCTTAAAAAACAAACGCTGAACAAAATGCAGTCTAAAGAGGCCCCCCCCAAGCGTCCTGCCTGGAGCCACCGCCTGTCTCCTGGCAGTGAAATCGATAATGCCAACATGGCGGCCCCGAACAGTGGACAGGGGGCGGGGTGGGGGTGGGGGGGGTTGGAATGGAGGAGCAGGGCGTGGGGTGGGAGGGGGCGGAGTTGCTGGAAGTTCCAGATCAAAACAAGGGTAAGCGGGGGAGGACAGGGCCGTTGATGAGGGAGGCAGGGGGGGGAGGGGACGGGGCGGGACACAGGCAGCTGTTGGGAACAAGCGACCTGACCCCAGCACGTGTCTGGCCCAACGAGCGGCACGTGCAGGGTGGTTTGTCTAGCTCGACTGGGCGACTGTTCGGGGTCTTCTTCTCTCTTCTTCTTCTTCTTGTGTGTAAGATCACCAGAGGGCCTTGATTATATCATGTGTTTGTATTGCCATGATATTGATTTAAGAACAGATCTTAAGTGAGGCAAGAAGACGTAAACAGTAAAACAACAACAACAACAAAAGAAAAGTATCCTTTGCTTCAGTCTTGAGGCGACTGCACGTGCTCGTTTGTCATTTACACGTGGCGTCAAGAGAATCTGGAGAAGAGAAGATGTTGCTCCATCGCAGTTCTCCTTCATCCCTTCCTCCATCCCTAATCTCTCTCTCTCTCTCTCTCTTCTCTCTCTCTCTCTCTCTGTGTGTCTCTCTCTCTCTGATTCTGACAGAGAGATGTGCACTAGAGCACAATACATTAGAACACCATGTGATACAGAACAGTACGCCACGGATTGTATGATGGCAGATGTATCTTCACAATTTATTGTCAAGTGCACAATTCGTTTCATGTTTCCTTCGATTGGTCCAGGCTTTTCCTCGTTCGTGCTGTTCTTCATTCCTCATCACTCGCTGTTTTGCGGCAGACGTATGGACACTCCTTATTTTCACACTGTGTTCTTTTTTTCCTCATTCTTCCTCTCTCTCTCTCTCTCTCTCTCTCTCTCTCTCTCTCTCTCTCTCTCTCTCTCTCCTTTTTGTTGTCCTTATGTTTATTTTATTTTATTTTATTCATACCTTTGTGGTTATACTTACCTACAAGTTGTTTTTTGGTTGATTAATGTTCCTGATGATGAAGGTATATATGTTTAAAAAAAAACAAATATCCCTTCTCTCGTTATTCGTTGCACCGTCATTGTACGATTTCAACACCATGAATGGCCGTAAGGAAACGTCAAACCTGAACGTGTTGAAAACAGATCGTTCCAGACATCTTCGTCTTGATGTTTGTGTTTGCTGTATCTCAGTGGCCCCAACGCATTCCTACCAGTGGTTGGGAATGCCGAGAAAGATCCAGCTATCCGAAACACGTGACCAGGCTCAGGCCAGTGACAATCGTTCCCTTCAGGTTGGGTCTGTTGAAAAGCGTGAAGTCCGTTTAAAAAACAGCGTGGTACTGAAAGCAGCGTCCGGTTCCAGAAAAAAAAAGAATTGATGATCTCAGTAGGCTGTCCAAAAAACAACAACAACAACAACAAATACAAAACAAAAAAAAAAAAAAAAATTGTTTTGATATGCTGTCTCCTTTTTGATCAACCCTTTTCTTTCTTGAACCGTGTCAAGTCTTTGGGAGACGAAGGTATGGACGTTTTCCTCAATTAATAGGTCACTTCATAGTTCATGTTTTTTTTTTCCCTCGCACATTATTTATTGCGGGTTTTTTGTGTTTTTTTTTTTTTCCCCCCTGCAGACGGATGTTCCCGACAATGAAGGTGTCGGTGGAGGGCCTGGACCCGCACGCCAAGTACATCCTGCTGGTGGACGTGGTGCCGCTGGACGACTGCCGCTACAAGTACCACAACTCGGAGTGGGTGGTGACGGGCAAGGCCGAGCCGCACATGCCGGGCAGGCTGTACATCCACCCGGACTCGCCGGCCTCCGGCAGCCACTGGATGAAGCAGCCCGTCACCTTCCAGAAGCTGAAGCTGACCAACAACAACCTGGACCAGAGCGGCCACGTGAGTAGCGGTGGTCGTGGGTAGTATACTGGTAGTCCTGGTAGTATACTGATAGTCCTAGTAGTATACTGTGGTGTGGCAACACCCACGCACAATTCCCTCTGTGGAACCAGTGTATGTGGGAATCACTGGTCGAACTCTCTCCCGGGGGAAGTTTTTTTTTTTTTTTTTTTTTTTTCCTCGGTACCTTTGCTGGTTGTCTTCAAAACCAGAATGCACACT
>JADBJO010000323.1:135000-147500 GCA_016801955.1 Conus betulinus | reverse complement strand
GTTAGTGTTGGCCAACCATTAAAAAAAAAGAATTTCAAGTACACCTAGGAGTTTGTCACAACATAGGACACTGCAGAAATTCTTCATAGGATCTTCTTCTCTTCTTCTTCTTCTGCGTACGCAGGCTGATACTCCTGCAGACACTCCCTATATGGACAGGTAAGTATTAACCCCATGTACCCTACAAAGGGAGTGGAGTTTTGTGCGCATGACCGTGTTTTTTTATTTTTTTTTTTGTTCTTTTTTTTTTAAATCCCGCCATAAGGCCGCCATACTGTCAGCACACCTCACAGTCATCTCTCCTAGGATCTTTTGAAAATTTTTTTTTTTTTTTTTTTTTTTTTTTTGCTGGGTGCGATGCCAGTAAGCATGCTGATGCTGGCTACATTAGAATCGTAGCCCACAGGGCCAGTACAACACACTGTGACACTGTGAGAACGAGCAAACGTCACGCTAAGCTTAAAGGTGCGTTCAGTTCACGGTGCTCATTTTTTTTGGCCTTGGTACGACTTAAGGTGTCGCTAAGATAGTGTTAACTTGTGTATTTGAAAGGGGGGGAAAAAAGTGAAAACCTGGAGAATAACCCATTCTTGACACGGGTCACAAACTTTTCTTTTCTAATCTTAGAAAGAGTGCGGGGGGTATTGAGGAGTTACGTCGTGATTCCTCACCCCACTCCCCCCCCCTCCCCCCCCCCCCCCCCCCCCCCCCCCCCCCCCCCCCCCATACACGGACTTTGAACAAATAGCCAGTACATTTTCACGTAAGAATAAAGATTCCGCACGTTTTAAAGACCGCCCCCTCCCCTCCCCCTTGTCATCCGTGGGCTCGCGCGCTCGTGCGCGCGTGTGTATAGCTCTGTGTGTGTTAGTGCATCTGTGTGTGTGTGTGTGTGTGTGTGTGTGTGTGTGTGTGTGTTCTACTCTTTCTGTACTCATTTTTCTTTTTTCTCTCTCCCCCCCCCCCTCCCCCGCCAACAACCTTCCCCCTTTCCCACCTCCCGCCTCCACCTCGCCATTCCAAGCCTATTTCGATCCCGTTTCTCCGTCTCTTGTGTCTGGACACTTGCGCGCACACACACACACACACACACACACACACGCACACACACACACACACACACACACACACACGCACGCACACACACACACACACACGCACACACACACACACAGAGAGAGATGAATGTGAGGGGTGCTGACAGTAATGAAAATGTGTGGCTGCTGCAGTCGTTCTCAGGAGGACAGGGCGGGGCAACTGGCCACCGGCAGCAGCAGCAGCAGCGGCGGCGGCATAGCGTGCAGATTTCCCTCCACACCCCTCCTCGCCACTACACGCCCCCCCTCCCCCCCCCCCCCCCCGGACCTCCCCCCACCCCCACTCTCCTCCACCCACCCAGACTTCACCATTTCTGCAGCCCTGTCTCCTCTACCCCCCCCCCCCCCCCCCACACCACACACACACACACACACCCCTTCTCCTCCTACCGTTTGACCCTCTCTCTCGCTCTTTCCCTGTGGTCTCGAGATGATGGGTTCTCCCTCCCCCTCCCTCCCCTTCCCCCAAACTATTTCCCACCCACCCCCAACCTCACACCACCCACTTCCACCCAGCCCCACACATCATTCTTAACTCCCACCCCCCATTTCACCTACCCCTCACAACATATAAAAACAAAAAAAAAGAACCGATTTTGAACGTGGTCTTGGCAGTGATTGTCCACTGGCTGGTCTGGGTTAGACAGTTGGGAACTTTTTTTTTTTTTTTTTTTGGGGGGGGGGGGGGGGGGGAGTGGAGGTGATAGTAGGGTGGAGTAGCGGGACAAGCGTTTGAGGGGAGGACGAATGGACGTTGGTAACGGAAGGAAAATTACTAGGGTGTTGTGCGTGAGTGCTCTCTCTCTCTCTCTCTCTCCGGCTTCTCTCTCTCTCTCTCTCTCTCCTCTCTCTCTCTCTCCGGCTTCTTTTCATCCTCTTTCTGAACCATCCTCTTTGTTTCGTTTACTTACAAACTCTCTCTCTCTCTCTCTCTCTCTCTCTCTCTCTCTGTGTGTGCGTGTGTGTGTGTGTGTGTGTGGTGTGTGTTGTGTGTGTGTGTTTTTCGCGCGCGAGCCTCGCATTCGTGCGTGTGCGTATATGTGTGTGAGTGTGTTTGTCCCTAATTTTGGTTCAAGTTGTCATCATATTTCCCTTTTCCACTTTGTTACTACTTTATTTTGCATTTCTTCCTGTTTTCACACACACACACACACACACACACACACACACACACACACACACACACACACACGCACACACACACGCGCGCCTTTCGCCTTTGTTCAAGGAAGGAACTAGTGAAATATCTGATTTCCCTTTAGAAAAAACAACAACAAAAAAAACACCACCCCTGTCTTTCTCTCTCTCTCTCTCTCTCTCTCTCTCTCACACACACACACACACACACACACGCACACACACACACGCACACACACACACACAACACACACACACACCACACACACACACACACACACACGACACACACACACACACACACACACACACACACACACGCACACACACACACACGTGAAACACATGGATGGTTGAGAGCTGCCTTTTCTTGAAACACCGTAGCAGAGTGAGAACGTGAAACATGTTTTTTATTGTAATGATAGGAGAGAAGAGAGAGAGAGAGAGAGGGGAGGGGGGGGGGTGCGGGGAGGGAGCGTCGTCTTCAACTACGTGGGATGAAATTCCTTTCTTTCCTTCTTTTTTTTTTTTTTTAAAAAAGGGAAAATCTTTGACCATTGTGGCTTGTATGATTCTTAAAGACACTTGATAACGAACTTTTTAAAAACGCATTTTTGGAACTTTTGTGTAGGTTTTTTTTTTTTTTAGCATTGCCATGCCACTTTAAGACCGATAACGTCTTTGGTTTTTTGCTTTTCTTCCGATAAAATTTTTGCAACACACAACCAATCAAAACACACCTGATGCATTTTGTGTGTGTGTGTGGTAAAAAATCAAGCTGAAGCGAAAGAGTTTTCGCAGGCTAGATTGTCGCCACTCCGTGTGTCTCGACTGACGTGAGATTGCTTGCTCTGCTTACATAAACGCAGGCGTACACTTTTGCCTACACTTTTGTTCGTTTCTACAAGTCTTGTAAGTTATGCCACAAATTGTTTCACTGTGTATCAGTCCTGGGCGTCATTGGTTTACCATCCCGACGTCTCATGGCATGGTCAGAGACTCCTCCGAGTCGGGGAAAGCCCCCGAAAACAACAGCTCACGGAAAGTCGGCACGAGAACAAACATTCCGGCCGCTCTTGCCACAATCGGAGGACGTTAAGCTATTTTTAGGTGCGTGAAGGGTGTGTGGGAGGGATTACAACTGAACGTAATTGGAATCAATCTTTTTGATAACCACAGACTTTAAACACACGTTTGTGTTGTTTGTATCGGTGGTGACGTGGATTTTGTTTTTTTCTTAAACGGAGAGAAGCTGGATTTGAAGCTAAACCGTGTTTTCATCTCTACCTCTTTCATTTATATATACATTGATATACGATTTGCCGAATGTTGCAAACGTTCTTGCCATTGGTGGAAAGAGCCGTCGGGCATTCACGTGGAGGGAGAGCCTGCGCCACTTGTAGATGAAAACTAGAGCTCACGCGAAATGGTTACGACCGATTGCAATCGCAGTTCCGTTTTCCGTGTGTGTCACGTGAGGAAAACCGCAGAACTCGGCACAGTAGGCAAAATCGTCTGTGGCAATTTAACAGATCTTGTTCGTTTAAAACTTACTTTACTATTCCTGCTTGCAAGGACTGAGCCGCGAATGAATTGATGATATATCCAGCTTCAATTCTTAGATGAAAATCAGGGATTTTAGAACAGTTTGAATTGATACTAAACACTTCTTTAAGTGCGAGTCCAAAATGTACATGTTCGAACAGGCAACAGTTCAACTGGCCAACTATCGCACGGATCATGTAAGACAGGCCACAGAGCCCGACTACCATTGCCACAACTAAAGAAGAAAACTGATTTTAAACAAATGAGTTTGATTTTTAAAACGGTTGTATGGAATAGACACACGCTAGATTCGATCACAGACTTGTTCGATCAGAGAGAGAGAGAGAGAGAGAGAGAGAGAGAGAGAGAGAGGAGAGGGGAGGGGGGAGGGGGGAGAGGATGGGGTTGTTTTTGTGAAATAGTATGGTGATATCAATCATCTGCTAAATGGGTACATCAGCCAAATCATGACCACGAGTCCTCCCCTTTATCATTTCATCCAGTATTATTTACTATTATTATCATGTGTGTGTGTGTGTGTGTGTGTGTGTGTGTGTGTGTGTGTTTTTTGTTTCATCTTTTGTTTTTCTTTCTTTATTCATTCTCCACGCACTTAGGTCTTATGGGCTATCGCGCGGGGTGTAGCACATAATGGACTTATCGGCACGCACTGATGCCTCATTGTGGGAGAACCTTTTTTTTTTTTCTTTTCTTTTTGTCCTTCCGCAGAGTCTGTAATTTAAAATGTGTTAGTTACCTTTGGTGCCTTTACCGTCAAAGTCTTCGGCAAGTGATTTCAGTCGACGACGTGGTAATATCCTCATTTACTTCATGTTGTTTTTCGCCGTGTAAATCCACAATTACAAGTTCGAATCCAGTACATTCCTCTTCAGCTTTCAGTGCAGATAATGCTGTGAGCAAAAGCTGCCCACCCGTTTCTCTGTTGCTGGCTTCCTCTCGACGCTCCAAAGTTTACACTCATTGCTTTATTTTGTCCATTCATTCTTTCGTCAGTTCATCATTCATTCGTTCGTTCGCTCGTTCGTTCGTTCCTTATCTCGAACAAAGAAGCTAGTACAGTTTTCACTGGCTGTCGCCTCTGGTATAATCCCCTTGGTCGTCGGGACCACGGCCGTTATGACTTGACTTGAGGTTAAGATTTCACCCTCATCTGGTGGTGGGTCCGTCAGAAAAAACCGCCACAGTCGTTGTTTGTTTGTTTGTTTGTTTTGTTTGTTTGTTTGTTTGTTTGTTTTACGAAACTTGGTGAAAAGATGGAACGAGACCCGAGGACTGATCTGTTTCATTTTGAAGCGGATCCGTGTTGAAGGGGGATCCAGGATTTCCCTGCAAGAAGGATGATCCCAAGACAATGCGCTGGCTGGTGGAAAGGTGGAACAGTGTGGCCCCAGTGCGAGTCTGTTAGATTTCTCTGCGGATCCTCCGGATCATTGAGCGGGTCTAGGATTCGTTTGACCGGCTGGAAGTCTGCGCTCTCCTGAGTGTTCTTCTAGTTTATTTTGTACATGCTTTTTATGTGTGTGTGTGTGTGTATATATATATATATATATTATATATATATATATATATATATATATATATATATATATATATATATAAAATGTGTGTGTGTGTGTGTGTGTGCGCGTGCGTGTGTGCATACGTGTGTGTGTGCGCGCGCGCGCGTGCACGTGCATTTGCGTATAATCCCCCTGAAATGGATTCCCAAGAGTATGTGTACAGAGAATCAGAGTAAAGTTCGAAGCGGTTTTTTTATGCCAATTGTGAACAGGTTTGTCGTAATTTAAAAAAAAAAAAAAAAACCCAAAACGATAAAATCTGTGTCTCTTTGAATACAACTGTGTCCAACCGTCTCATCATCTCTATCGCGTCTCAAAGGACGCAGTTTTAATTACAAGCCAAAAAAAAAAAAAAAAGGTAGTGGTGGGAGTGGCTGTCCCCCCCCCCTCCTTTCCATCATCCCTCCTCCCACCCCCACAGCCCCCCCCCCCCCCCCCCTACCCACCTGCCCCACTCTACCCCTTCTCCCCTAAATGCAGCATATGGAGAGAGTGATTCACGCGTTTAGACTAGAACGAGTCCGTGACGACAGGCTCCCCCCCCCCCCCCCGCCCCTTCCCCACCCGCCCCCTTTCATCTCCCGCTTGTCCCGTTCTTCCTTCTCCTCTCCCCCCCCCCCCCCACCCCTACCCCTCCACTTCCCAGGGGAGATATCCGTGGACAGGCAAGTCCCTGCTGTAGGGGGGGGGGGGGGGGGGGGGGTAGAACGGGGGAGGGGTGGGGTGGGGGAGGGGGAGAGACCACAGTGGGTTAGAGATGGGGGGGGGGCTGATGATGGCGGGCTCATTGCACGCTAATTTCAGCTCTCGTCCCGAACTCAGACAACAGTCAATTATCTGCCCATGCTGCTGCTGCTGCTGGGGCGATTCGGGGACCCCCCTCCCTCCCCCCCCCCCCACTCCCACCCCTTCTTCTTTGGCGCGCCCCCCCCCCCCCCCCCCCCGCCTTCCTAATTCATTCTGTTCTTCCGCGCCCTCCGCTTCTGGCTGCGCCTTCTTTCTGTCTGTGTAATTTGTTGGTGGTGGCAGTGTTCTGCGTTCTCCTTCTGTGTCTGTGTCGGTCAGTCGGTCAGTCTGTCTGTCCGTCTCTCTCTCTCTCTCTCTCTCTCTCTCTCTCTCATCTCTCTGTCTCTCTCTCTCTCTGTTTGTCAGTCTCTGTCTCTCTCTGTCTCTCTGTCTGTCTGTCTGTCTGTCTGTCTCTGTCTCTCTCTCTCTCTCTCTGTCTCTCTCTCTCTCTCTCTCTCTCTCTCTCTCTCTATCATCATCATCATCATCATTGCTGATACGAGCCATCGTACTGAATTTTCTAATAGGCGAGGTCGGTGCTGGACGTTCTGGGATGGGGGAAGTCTTTGGGGTGGGCTCAGTCATGGGCGCTGTCGTTTGATAGGTGTGGTGGTGGTGTCCTCCGGGAAGGGGGGGGGGGGGGTGGGGAGATGGCGCGCTCAACCGCGCTGGGCTCGCGATAGAGAGAGAGAGAGAGAGAGAGAGAGAGAGAGAGAGAGAGAGAGAGAGAGATTGTCGAGAGAGAGAGATTGTCGAGGAGGAGAGAGAGAGAGAGAGAGAGAGAGAGAGAGATTGTCGCAAGGAGGGGGCATGGTAAAGTGGTGTGTGCATACGCTGGATCAGAACAGGCGCCACTGAACACCACCGAAATGGCTCGGCAGCAGTGCAGTGTCTCCTCTGGTGGGTGGCGTCACGGCGATGGAGAGTTGATCGTGTTCTGTGGTCAGCCGTTGCTGAAGCCGAGGCGGAGGGAACTCGGGTATGGCTGCATGTGGAGGAGCAGAGGTGGAAGATGGAGAAGGCTCCAGGTATGAAACAGAAGACAGGGGATGATAATAACAGTAACATTAATATTCATGGTGGTTGTGATACTGATAGTGATAGGAATAATAACAATAATGAGGAGGAGGATGATAATGATGATAATCATCATCATCATCATCATCATCATCATAACAACAAAAACAACAATAACAAACAGCATGATCCGTGCTCAGCAAAAAAACAAAACAAAACAAAAAAAAAAAGAAAACCGGAGAATGGAACCCTTGACTCCATGTCCGAACTTGCATCAGACTTTGAAGCCGCATGAAGAAGAAAGAAACAAGGAAAGATAAAAGAAAGATAATACAGCGAAATAGCAGCATTGAAAAGGGTTGGTAGTAGCGTTGTCTGTCGCGCTACGCGCCCGTCGTTTCCGCAGAATGTACAATGACAAGTCTGTGCAGTTCCAAAGCTGCTTGTGTCATATTCTGATTGTCAACATTGAGAACGTTGTTCTAAAAAAAAAGATGGTGAAAGTGTCATGATGAATTACGAAGGATAGGTTTTGTTTGTTTGTGCGTTTGATTGCTTTTTTTTTTTTTCCTTTCATAACTTTTCAATATCATAATCAAATTCATTAAGTGGCCCACATTACATTCAAACCCACGACCTTTCGCGTAATCCACACCATATTGTAAGAGGATGAATTCCACTGACAGATCTGACCATCATAACGTTTACGAACATGGCACCGTGTCGAATGTGTTTGCTGCGTCGGTCTCTTTGAGGGAGATGACGGAGACTGCTGATTTACATTTCGACCCGTAGACAGTCTTTCTGTCACACCTGTCGATCGACATCCAGCAGACCGCTGGCGATGGAATCGGGTGGTGTTGGTACTTGGGGTGATTTGCATGTACCCCGTATACCGTTCGCTATGAGAACGTGTGATGCTTTCCGGTGCGATCATTCTCGTTCTGTGGTCCAATATCACGGGTCACACACAGGTCAGTGGAAACATTCTGACCTCAAGAAGACGACAAAGGAGCATTAAACCGAATGCTTAATGTGAACTGATTCAAGATCTTACCTGCTTACGAAGTTCGAAATCAAAAGCACTCAGGGAAATGTTATGAGGAAGCGTGCAGTTTACATGAAGGTCGCTTATGTAATCAATGCAGAGGTTATGATAATCATGATAATCATGAATAATGATGATAACTAATGATGCAAACTTCACCTTTATCATCATCACCGTCATCACGATCGATCTCGAACACGGTGGGTCGTTCTGGTGATCGATCTCGAACACGGTGGGTCGTTCTGGTGATCGATCCTTAACACAGTGGGTCGTTCTGGTGATCGATCTCGAACACGGTGGGTCGTTTTGGTGATCGATCTCGAAACACGGTGGGTCGTTCTGGTGATCGATCCTGAACACAGTGGGTCGTTGTAGTGATCGATCCTGAACACAGTGGGTCGTCGTTGTGGTGATCGATCCTGAACACAGTGGGTCGTTCTGGTGATCGATCTCGAACACAGTGGGTCGTTCTGGTGATGGATCTCGAACACAGTGGGTCGTTGTGGTGATGGATCTCGAACACAGTGGGTCGTTGTGGTGTGATCGACCCTGAACACAGTGGGTCGTTGTGGTGATCGATCTCGAACACAGTGGGTCGTTCTGGTGATCGACCTCGAACACAGTGGGTCGTTGTGGTGGTGTCGGTGTTGATTCAGACAGGCCCCTTCCCACCACTTTCCCCGGACCGTTGACCACATGTGCTGCTGCAATCATGAACTTTGGCAGTGTGGGGCGTTAAATCTGAACGCAACCAATCGTCCAGCCAGCCCAGCACAACAACAACAACAACAACAACAAAAAACCCTCTATGGCCATGGACACTGGTTTCGCTGACTGTGTCACACAGTGCGATGAAGTGGGGATGATGATGGGGTATAGGGTATGTGTGTGTGGGGGTGGGGTGGGGGGCTGACGGTTTTACACAGTAGGGTATCAATAACGCAGAGAGAGAGAGAGAGAGAGAGAGAGAGAGAGGGAGGGGGGGGGGGGGGAGGGGAGAAGACGGAGGGTGGTGGTAGCGCAACTAAAGGTGTATCGATAACCGAGCAGAAAGGAAGAGGGTGGGGATCGGGTAAGAGGGGATGGAGGGGTGGGATGGAGGGTGGGGGTTGGGGGGGGGGTGGGGGGGGGCAGAACTGTATCGATAACGGCTGCCAACAGGCGGGCAGGAGGGGATAGTTGAGAGGGAAAGGTTTGGAGGAGGGGAGGGGGCGGTGGGGAGAGGTGGGGGGGAAAAGGGGGGGGGGGGGGGGAGGGGAAGGTGGAAGGAGGGGGTGGGGGGGGGGGGGGGGGGGGGGGCGAGAGCCTGGCAGACGTTGGTCAGTCACGTGACGGCCCTAATTGCCCGTGTCGTCTGCTGCCTGCGTGGCCGTTTGGCCGGCCTGGTTCCCCAACTGCTGCTGTGGTGCCTGTGGACAGATAGCGTACATGGACTGATAACTGTGCTAAGCCACAGGGGGAAAGAGACAGAAAAGACAGACAGAGAGAGACAGAGACAGACAAAAAGAGAGAGAGAAAGAAAGCAGAGAGAGAGGAGAGAGAGAGAGAGAGAGAGAGAGAGAGAGCAAAAGAGCAAGAGGGAGGGGGGGGGGGGGGGGGGGGGGGGGGGGAGGAGGAAGACAGAATGAGAGACTTCGGAGAGAAAGATTCTTGTTGTTTCAAGTGCGGATCGTATCCTTCAGACTATAATTCTGGAGAGCGAGAACAGAGAGAGAGAGAGAGAGAGAGAGAGAGAGAGAATGAGAACATACCCGTCGGTTCAGTACAGGTCAGATCGAATCCTTCCAACAGTTTCTGGACGGAGAGAAGAAGAGGGACGCGCAATAAAAAAAAAAAAAAAAAAAAAAAAAAAAAAAAGAAAGAAAGAAAAGAAAAAAAAAAAAAGAAAGAAAAGAAAAGAAAAAAGGTTAAGTGAGGCAGACGCATTACCCGTGTCCCGTCCCTCGTGATGGCACTAACATCGCACAACCCTCCCTCGGACCCCGGGGTGGTGGTGGAAGAAAGAACAGTTGGGGGGAGGGAGGGGAAGGGAGGGGAGAGGGAAGGAGGAGAGAGAAAGGGGGGAGATGATGGGGGTGGTGGGGAGCTTTGATGCAGCAGATCTTGTCCCGGATCGCTCTCTCTCTCTCTCTCTCTCTCTCTCTCTCTCTCTCTCTCTCTCTCTCCAGGGAGGCGGGATCCATTTGGAAAGTCGGCGGGGCCCGGGACGGGCGGGCGGGCGGGCGGGGGCGGGCGATCCGGAGTGGGGGATGGATGCTCCCGTGGTCGCCGCTTTAGACGCTGAGCCACTGGAGAGGGCGGATGGGCCGGGGACACGGGCGCTGGGTCCCTGTCTCGCCGTTAGCTCTAGTGCTTTCTGGGCCCACAGCGCCTCTTGGCTTCATTGTCGGCTTCCTGAGGGCCGTCCCCCCCCCCCCCCCCCCCCCCCCCCCCACCCCCCCTCCAGTCTCCACCCTCTCTTCTCTCTGTCTCTGTCTTTGTGTCTGTCTGTCTGTCTGTCAGTCTGTCTGTCTGTCTGTCTCTCTCTCTCTCTGTTCCGGCCGTCCTCCCGGCAACCGGTACGGTTTTAAGTGCTCAGGGAACGACCTGCCGAGAGAGAGAGAGAGAGAGAGAGAGAGAGAGAGAGCCTTGTTCGTGGATAAGTTCACTTTATGGACCACCCGCCTGCCCGCCTGCTCAGGTTTCCCGCAGGTCGGGAACCGCTCCTCGGCCTGGCTCTTGTTTCGGGAGCTGCGCCTGGCTCCTTGCAGTCGTCCTGCCCCTTTCTGCCGGAGCTTTGGGGGTGGACATAAACTGGCTTGATGTCTCCTTCTCGTCGTCTGTGCGCGGGGGGGTTGTGCTCTGAGCAGGAATTTTACTTCAGCTTATTTTTCCCCCACATCTGCCATGGCTTCTGGGTTTTTTTTTTTTTGTTTTTTTTTTTTTTGACAGTCTGGCTCTGGTTGTAGCCCCCCCCCCCCCCTCTTCCCTTTTTTCCCCCCATATCAAATGTGCAGTGCGACAGCTGACAAGATCTGAGGGGAAAAAAATGAGTGCGATTAACAAGAGCTCAATAATTGACAAGAACAACTACAACAATGGGCGCAGTCTGAGTTAACAAGGACTTACAAAATAGCGGACTGAAAAAAAAAAGGTAGCCTACAATGAACTGTGGGACTTGCGACTGACAAGAACAGAAAAAAAAATAGACACAGTCAGCAAGCGCTAAACAGTTGACAAGACCTGAAAAATGGAAGCATTTAAGGAGAGACTGAACACATTAATAGTGACATTCGACAAGGATTTTCAAAGTTGACGAGAGCCTGTCGAGGAGGCGTACAATTAACTAGTGACAGAAACTGAACAACAGCTTACAGTAGACTGAAAATAATTTGGAGAGTAATTAACAAGGACTTTGATAATTAACAGAAAATTGGTACAATGGACAAGGACTTAAAAAAATGACAAGAACTTGGAGAAAAAAAAAATGTGCAGAATGAACAAGGACTCGCAACTGAGAAGAATTGACGAATTTGAGTACGTTTAATGAAATGAAAATTATAGACATACTGACTTATGTCGGGATTGATATTGATTTTGACTCTGCGTAGAAACAAGAAGAAGTCGAAGTAGCAAGCAAATCGAATTTTCATAAGTCTGTCAGAAGAACAGAGGGTGGTGGGGTAGTCGCGTTTTAGTTAATAGCCAGCGCGCAGGCCACGCACTGTGGGTCAGGGTATTGTTTTTTCGACCGGTCTGTCACAGGGCTGTGGTGTTGTTGGGGTCGTTATCTATACTGTCTAGATCTCTCTGAACGCCAAAGTGACGAAAATGCCGTAGGAAAAACTTCAACAAGCAGTAAGGCTGGTGTGTGTGTGTGTGTGTGTGTGTGTGTGTGTGTGTGTGAAAGAGGTGAGATGGGACACAATTTCGATTTGGTGCAGGAGATGCTTGTGGACACAGGGTAACAAGCTCCATTCACGGACGTTGTCATTCCGTGACCGAAGATTCCTAATTATCTTGATCTTGTCTAAATATGTCTCCTGAAGACATTTAACAACTACGGACATAAAAAAAGGATGCACGAAAGAAAAATCTCCAGATCGTATGAGCATTCATAGTCCGCATTTTCGTCTTGACTGTGATTGGTGGACTATTGTTCTGTGTATTATTTCCCTTTTGTCTATGTGTGTGTGTGTCTGTTGTTTGTAACCTTTGAAGAAGCCATTTTCTGGTCTGTTTCGTATTTCATAAAAAAAAAAAAAAAGCGTTAGTTTTCAACTTTGTGTGTGTGTGTGTGTGTGTGTGTGT
>JADBJO010000323.1:97500-115000 GCA_016801955.1 Conus betulinus | reverse complement strand
CCCCACCCCCCGCGGGAAAAATTAATGTGTGGCGGAGGTCAACGTCCTCCCAGTTTGCTTGATGTAGTCAGCTACAGCACGGAAATGGAAAAAACAGCTGACGTCACTGCACAAAGCTGGAGTATGACGTACTTGTACCAAATGGAAACAAACAAGTTGCACAAGTGACGCAGTTGTGCCAGATCGGGGGGGGGGGGGGGGGGGGGGGGGGGGGGGGGAAAAAAGTGCTTGTGTGACGTGGTCAAACAAAATCAGAAGAAAAAGATTATATAATGTAGTCATACCAAATGGAGTAAAAGAGATTACTTGTGTGACGTGATCACACAAATAGAAAGAAATCACTGTATAGTGTGTAATATTAAATGGGAAAACCACGATATCCGAATATGACGTTTTCTTCCCAAATGGGGAGAAGAGGTGGGTCATTTACAATCGTGGGACATAATCATACAAAATAGAAAAGAAAAGGCTGCTTACGTCGTTACTGAAAGGAATGAAAATATTGCCAGTGTGAGGTTGTCATTCAAAATGGAAAGGGAAACTCGTGTGAAAATTAGGGGGAAAAAAAACTGTTTTTTAAAATGTGGTTATACTAAATGGGAACGCAAAAAAAAAAACAAAAACAAAAACAAACATTGCGAATGGGAAATGAACTGTTGCTTGTAAGAAATGAATAAGAATTGAAGAAAAAGGCCATAAAATGACGAAATTTTACAAAATGGAAGGAAACAATGAGCTAATGTACGTACTATAAAAATCTAAAGAATGAGGTTACTTTTGTGGCGCAGTCAGGAGGGGGGGGGGGGGGGGGGGGGGGGGGGGGGGGGGAGGAAGGAATGGCACAGGGGGAGGGGGGGGGGTAGCGGGCGGCTTTTGTGTGTGTGATGTTGTCATATATTATCGAAGGAAAAAAAAAAAGTTATATGACGTAGTTATACAAACTGAAAAGAAAAAAAGGTATTTACGACCGTAAAAAGAAAGAAAGAAAGAAAAAAAATTACTAATCGTATGTGGGAAGCATTTAGGAGAGGGCAAAATTTGGTAATTCCACGGTCGAAAAAAAAAAAAAAAAAAAAAAACGGGGGGGGGGGGGGGGGGGGGGGGAGCGTTCGACAGAAAAGATCGATGTAAGAAGTAAATCGCAAGAAGGCCAAGGAAATTGAGACCACTGGACTTGGCCCTCACCTCCCCCCCCCCTGAGCCCACCTGTTCCTCTGTCCTTTCGTTCTCCCTCTCAAACATGATTTGCTTCCGGGGAAAGATGCGGTTACACACGTGAGAAAAACAATAAACAAAATGATCATTACGTATCTGAGAAGATTTGTACAGGGCGTATCCAGAAGCCCAAGTACATTCGCCAGCGTACACCTTAACAAAATGACCTACCCTATGACTCATCCCGTGCAGACAGTCGGATCACATTATAAGACGGTGAATGGTAAATGAAAAAAGTACGCAAACAAAAGCAGACATTACAGTTCGTCGAGACTGAGGTGAAGCTCGTAAACACAGACACTCTGGAGATGTTCTCATACTGTGTTTTGTATTTTGGCATTTTCCCCCCATCAGCAGACGGGACTGAGCATCAATCATATACGATTATGCTGGATAGGACAGTCTTTTTACACACACACACACACACACACACACACATTTTCATACTCTCTTGGGTCGCGTCCCACTGACAAATTGCACGCAGCACACGAATCAACAAAAAAAATGTCAAACTTTTCTTTTGTTTTGCGAAACTCGTACTCTCCCGTCCGTGCTTTTCCTTTTCTAAACAGGATGTAACTTTCTTCAGATGCCCAAATGAAGGCAGCTCTTTATCAGATGGTTCTGCTCAGCTGCTTCTCAGACTTCCTTTGTTTTTTCACGTTGATCATCTGGCTTGCCTAAGTTAGAAGTTATTTTGTGAGTTGTCCGATTGTTTAATTGTAACATTACTTTTATCGTCCTAAGCTTTCACGGTTTAGGCAGCTATCCCCCCCCCCCCCCCCCCCCCCTCCCAAGTAGGAGAACTAAGAAAGCATAGTGAATATGTAGGGAGGGGGAGGGGAGTGCAGCGCGCAGAGGGGCAAGACGTAAGTAGTGTTGACTGGAGTCGGATTTCAGTGACTAGAATGAGTTTGTTAAGATTGGCGGTGAAACGACGTATAGCCATGGAACGTGACTGGCCAACGGGGGATAATCCTGTTAGGAAAATGAGAGAGTGGGATGGGACAGCCTAAATTACACTGTCACTGCTGTAATGAAATTTGCCGCTGTCGTAATAAGCTTGAAATTTGGGGGGGGGGGGGGGGGGGGGGGGGGGGGGGGGAAAAAATGCTATAAGAAAAAAGAAAAGACTAGAAATTCTGACATGAATGAAGTTGGGGATAACTTCCCATTTGAAGTTGATCGCTGTACTTTTTGTGTCATCAGTTTGTTTCAAAACAGTACCAGGGAAAACGTCCAACGTTAAAACTTAGCAGTTTGGTACAATATGTTCGAGGAAGTTTCCGCTGATTTTTTTTTACCCTCATGAAATTGAGCGCGAGGATATTGAAATACATGCAGAAGAAGTACAATCTTGCTTGATGTCCATGAATTTTGTCTTGAAATGTTTTTCATCACTGCAATTTTTGTTTTATTTACTTTGAAATTCATGGCAACAACCGTGGTTTTTTTTTTTTTCCCCCTACTGTTGTTGTCATCCTTCAAACTCCCACGAGGGGTGAAGGAAAATGAATAATTTTCGTTGTTCAGTGATACCATTAGGGCTACAATGCTTTAACTCGTTACCAGGGTATACAGCAATTTGTTATTTCCCAGCGCCAAGGCAGTGGTTTTCTTACTCAATTCTCGGGAAATTCTTGAAAATTAATCTGTATGGAACCAGATAACGTGCTGCTTTAGTAAAACCACAGGAAAACGACCTTTCAGTGTATATCGTTGCTTTCCTTACTGTCCTACGGTAGCGTTCATTGCACACGTTTCCAAAAAGAGCATCGGGGCTGGGGCTTGCTGAGGCATTTTGGCTGTTTGATGTCAAAAGATTGAGCTGGGCGGCGAGAAAAAGCTGTTTGGTGTGTGTGTGTGTGTGTGTGTGTGTGTGTGTAAGCTACAGGTGGTATTTGAAATGACGAAGTCTAACTGCAAATCGAGTGCCCTAACGACAGGTGAATATAGCGGATTTATCAGTCAGCAGGACGTTAACAGACTTAGGAGGATCAAGTAGGCTGACCCCTATCAACGTTAATAAATAAAAAGAGACAGATGAAAAATTGAGAGGATATTTGGATAACTTAGTGTCCGTTTCCGTTTCAGTCTCTTTCAAGCTCTATCAACGATGCCAGCATAGTAGATGTGGTCCTTGATGCAGAACTGGGGGGTCAAGAAGGAAATCTCTCCTAGTAACGTACCGCCGTTGACTTTCCCCCCAAGTGCACCATGAATGGTAACATCCTCTGATTGTGCACGCAAAGGTCGGTGTTCGAACTCTCCTAACACTGCGCTGTAGGAGCTAACCAGACACTCGATGAAGGAAGAAAAAAAAAACCCAAACAAACCCAAAAACCTCACCTGACGGAGGTCTCGGTGTCACGCCGTTTAAACGGAGCCCACCCGCCAGACTCCTTGGCCTGTGAAGTTGCATGGGGGAAGTCTGGGGCGGTTCTCGCCTGGCCTGTCCAAATCCCCCCCCAAGGTCTCCTTGGGCTGGCACAAGCCATTGGGCTTAATCAGACAGCCTGAAATATTCACCTGGCTGCACGTGCCACCTCCACCCTCGGACCAATCAGGCGTATGAATGTTTTATTACGTCATATCCGGTGCCGGGAGCTGAGCTGCTTCGCTCGGAACAGAATCTTCGATTGTTGGCCGACCTGGACCGGGGCGAGTTGAGTTGGGCGAATATGCAACCCCTCCAACCTCCCATGTGGTCGGCGCGAGTGCACACACTCTCTGCGGGAGAGGGTAGGAGTCACTGAAGGGTCTGGAGGAGTCAATTCTTCCGTGCCGTGCGTGGCTCCAGTGATGCTGTGCTTGTTTACTGCCTGCCTCCCTGACACCATTTTCTGCGGCCCCCCCCCCCCCCCCCCCCCCCCCTGTCTCCCCAGCTCCACGTCCTCACCCTCACCCGTTCCAGTTTCTTCGTCTTCTTCTGTCTGTCTGTCTGTCTGTCTGTCTGTCTGTCTCTCTCTCTCTCTCTCTCTTTCAGGTTTTGATGATCACTTTTGTCTTTTATTTGTTTGCGTTTTTTTTTTTATACCCCTTGTTTACTTTGTAGTCTTGTTGTTGTTGTTGTTGTTCTTCTTCTTCTTCTTCTTTTTCTTCTTCTTCTTTGTTTTCTTCTTTTTCTCTTCTTCTTCCATTATTATAAGGTGTATTTAACGAGTTATGTAAATGAGTTGTTTTTTTTTTTTTACTGACTTGTGAGTTGGCTTCGGCGCGGTGACAGCCCTGATATGGCCCTTTGCGGTCGGCTGGGCTAGAAGCAACATTACCTTACTTTACCTATTATTATTGTTATTATTATTGGCATTTTCTGATCGTAAGGTTTTCGTAGAACATAGTTAATAAAAACAGGGAGGACAGATTTAAAGACTAGGCGTTGTCTAAAAATCTCTATGCTCAGAAATTTTTCAACACCCCCACCTTCTCTCTCTCTCTCTCTCTCTCTCTCTCTCTCTCTCTCTCTGTGAACTTGCACTTCTTTTCTAATTCTAAAAAATTACTGTCATTAAAAAAGGAAAAGGGATGCAAAGTCAAACAGAGGAAACGGATGAATATTACAAATGAATAAGCTATCTAACCATCTGTCTTTCCAACTATCTGCTTATCTGTCTGTCTGTCTGTATATCTATCTAACTGTCTGTCGGTCTATCTATCTGTCCGTCTATATACCTGTCTGTTTGCGTGCATGCGAATGCGCGCTTGTGTGTGTGTGTGTGTGTGTGTGTGTGTGTGTGTGTGTGTGGTGTGGTGTGTGGAGAGAGAGAGAGAGAGAAAGAGAAGGAGAGAGAGCGAGAGCGATCGTCGGCCCGGCTTTCCCCAGACCTTCATCCCAAGCACCGGGTGGACTACAAAACTGAGGCCCTTTCCAAGATCAAAGAGTGTGGTCAGCGGTGAAAAAATAGATGTGCGGCCATCAATAGTGCACGGGGGGAGGCTGGGTGCACGTGCGATAAGTCACACGCAGGTCAAGCGGTTTTTCCGCCTGCCCCTTCCGTACTTGTGTGTGGTCAGCAGAGAAGAAAAAGACCGGGTGACCTAATCAGGCAAAATGAGGACCACGCAGCAACACAAAAGAGGAAAGAGGCTGGTGGTGGGCGTGACCGGGGGGGGGGAAAGAAGGGATTACTAACCAACATCAAAGATGGAGACCCCGTAGCATGACCAGTAGAATGGTGACCGCTAACGCCCCCCCCCCCCTCCCCGAGGAGAAGGCGTTTGTGAATTAACTAGGAAAAGTAGCGGTTACTGCTCGTCAAGGAGGATGCTTTTTTGTTGTTTGTTTTTTTTTTTTAAACCCAACCAGAAAAAGAAGTGACCACTAAGATATCAAAGGAAGGTACGTTTTTAAACTGACCAGGAAAAGAAGTGATCGCTATATATAACATCATTGGAGGAGAGTTTCACCAGCTAACCAAGAGAAAAAAAAAAAAAGCGATCGTGGTTCATCAAAAGGAGGAAAGCTTTTGTGACCTTAGCGGAAAAAGAAAGGACCATTGTACACGAAAGGAGGAGTCTTTTGTAACTTAACCTTCGAAGGAGGGCCTTTTGTAACCCAACTATTAAAGGAGGAGGGCCTTTCGTAACCAACCATCAAAGGAGGAGGGTTTTGTAACCAAACTATCAAAGGAAGAGGGTTCTAAAGCCAAACTATCAAAGGAAGAGGGTTTTGTAACTGAACCATCAAAGGAAGACGGTTTGTAACCTAACTATCAAAGGAAGAGAGTTTTGTAACCTATCAAAGGAAGAGGGTTTTGTAACCTGTCAACGGAAGAGGGTTTTTGTAACCTAACTATAAAAGGAAGAGGGTTTTGTACCTATCAAAGGAAGAGGGTTTTGTAACCTAAGTATCAAAGGAAGAGGGTTTTTGTAACTTATCAAAGGAAGAGGGTTTTGTAACTGAACCATCAAAGGAAGAGGGCTTTGTAACCTAACTATCAAAGGAAGAGGGTTTTGTAACCTAACCATCAAAAGAAGAGGGTTTTGTAACCTGACCGTCAAAGGAAGAGGGTTTTGTACCCTAACCATCAAAGGAAGAGGGTTTTGTAACCTAATCATCAAAGAAAGAGAGTTTCGTAACCTATAAAAGGAAGAGGGTTTTGTAACCTAACTATCAAAGGAGGAGGGTTTTGTAACCTAACCAGCAAAGGGAAAAGGCCAGTATAATCTAGTTATCAAAGAAGAAGGCCTGTGTGACCTAGTTATCAAAGGAGAAGGCCTGTGTTTGTAATTTAGTTATCAAAGGAGAAGGTCTGTGTAATCTAGTTATCAAAGGAAACAGTCTTGCAATTTAGCCATCAAAGACGGAGCTTTTTTTTTTTGTTTTAAATAACAAAGCTGTCGAAGGAAAAGGCTTTTGTAACCGTACCATCAAAGGAGGAGGCTTTTGTAACCCAAGCAATAAAACAGATGATCATCTACATCAAATAAGAAGTAGCAATCCAACCAGGAAGAAAGTGATTGCTACAAATACCAGAAGAAGGCTTTTGTAACCTAACCAGGGGGGAAAAAAAAAACAGTTACGGAACATCAAAGGACACTTTTGTACTGAACTAGGTAGACAACATCAAAGGGGAAAGAAAATGTCATTTTTAGACAACATCAAAGGAGGAGACATAGTAAGCTAAGCGTGAAAAATAAGTCGTTACTGAAAAACACCGAAGTAGACTTATGTTCCCTTACCAGGGAAAGAAGTGATTATCAAACCACAGCAAACGAGGAGACTTCGTAACATCACTGGAAGCAGTGATTACTAAACATTAAAAGAGGAGACGCTTGTAATCTAACCAGGAAAAGAAGCGATTGCCAAAGATGAAATGAGATTTTTGTCCACTAACCAAGAAAGGATATGAACAAACGCCCAAGAAGGAGACTTGTGTTGTTACCTAACCATGTAAAGCAGAAATTTGTGTTCAACACCAGAACAAAGAGACCTTGTAAGCTGATTGTCAAAAGAACTTGCTATACAGCTTCCAAGACTTTGGAGTCTAATCGTCAAAAAACCTGATTTTGAAACAAACTCCAAGGAAATTTGGTACCTGACCATTTACGAGTTGATTCCAACACAACATCAAAAGGAAACTGTCAGCTAACCACCAACCGAAGTAACTATTGAATGTCAAAGAAGGAGACTTTGGAAGCCGGCCATTAAAATGCTGATCACTAAACAACATCAGATTAGGAGACTTTGGTATTTGACCATGAAACACGTGACCACTGAACAACATCAGAATGAGACTTTGTGACTTACCGCCAAAAGAAATGACTGCTAAGCATCAAAGAAGGAGACTTCGTAACTTGACTATGTGAAGAGGACATTTATAGACAACATCAAAGGAGACTTTACAATCCAAATAGGAAAAAAAAATAATGATCATCGACTTCGAGAAAGCTAAGCAAACCAGACAAAGAGCTAGTTATGCAGCAACACCACGGAAGAAAACACACACACACACACACACAACACACACACACACACACACACACACCACACACACACACACACACACACACACACACACACACACGCACGCACGCACGCACGCACACACACACACACACCACTTAGCAACACCACATAAGAAACGTTTAACTGATCCAGGCAAGGTGGTGTTGGTATTTTAAAAAAAAAATGCTGGACCCAGTCTGTTACTAGTAGAGAGGAGTAGAGTTCCTAGCCTGACAGGCAAGAGGACGAGAGTCTCTCTAACTGACATGCAGGGGGGCCGGAATAGCTCAGTTGGTAGAGCGCCGGACTCGTGATCCTGGGGTTGCGGGTTCGAATTTCGGTACAGGGGGATTTTCCCCTCGGAGTTAACGTTTGTTCTGACTCCATTCCCCACACAGTCCTTCGAATGAGACTATAACCGAGAGGTTCCGTGTGTGAACGCACTCACAACATCTCTTGCGCACACGTAAAATCCCATCACCAACTTTCGGAAGAGAAGGCCAGTTTGGCTGTTGGTATGGATGACACACATTACACATAGCATGCTCCTTCCCCGAAGATGGGGTATGGCTGCCTTAATGGCGGGATAAAAAAAACGGTTTATACCCACACAAAACTCCACTGCCTGTCTATACAGGCAGTGTCTGCAGGAGTATCAGCCTGCGTATGCGGAAAGAAAGAAGAAAAGGAAGGAAGGAAAAAAGAATGACTGACACGCAAAGACCTGGTTGCATAAATCTATCGCGGGACCTGGTTGCATAAATCTATCGGGGACCTGGTTGCATAAATCTATCGGGCAAAGAGTGAGACATATAACCTGCTATGGAAAAAGATGGTCACCCGATAATGCAAATCAGAAAATAAATCATGTAACCTGACCAGGCTAATATCTGATTATATGATCTCTGTCCCTCTCCATCTCTCTCTCTCTCTCTCTGTCTCTCTCTCTCTCTCTCTCATCGCGTCTCCAAACACTCTAAGCAACGGATGCAAGGCATTAAACGTGTGATGAATTTTTTTCTGTTGTTAATTTATCGAAGACTTGCTGACGCGCCAACTTTAGCATCAGCGGGTAGGTGTGAATGATCGTGTCCACTTCTCTCTCCCCCCCCCCCCCCCCCCCCCCCCTCCTTCCTCCTCCGCTCTCCCCTTCCCTCTTAGATGACTCCTGATGGATTTTTTTTTTCTCCTTTTTGCGGATCCTTCAGGTTACAGCCGATCAAGCGGGTACTGCCTTGAGGGGAGGGGAAGATGGGGGAACGAAAGGACACAAACATCTCTCCGGCACATTTGGCCCCAGTTCTAAAAACCACTTACTGGCCCGGAATGGCCGCGATGCATAACTGATGAGGCGGGCAATGTTTTGCCAGGCCCTAACTCGGATCAGCCGCGAGGTGGCGAGGCGCGTGCAATTTGCCAGCTTCCCCGCCCGGCCCGCCGAGGCCGGCTAATTGTACCGGGAGCCGGCCCAGGCATCAACATCTTCACCTCCGGCCGTCCTAGCTTCCCTCCCGCTAAAGCTCCCCTGCAAATTGCCGCCTGACCTCGGGCAACGGGTCCTGCCCAACCTCCGGCTCCATCAGCCCGACTCCCTCCCCAATCATGGACCACCGGGCCTCGTGCCAGATGCACGTGCACTGCGCGAAGAGGAGGAGATGAAGAGGAAGGATGGGTGGAGCGGGATCAGAACACAGGAAAAAAAAAAAAAAAAGTCTCGCCCTGGCTAATGACGACACAGAAGATGATGATGGGAGCTACGTAGGAAGGGGGTGCGTTCTGGTAATCCAACCGCTGGACAGGCTAGAAGGGGGAAGTGGGGAAGAAGACTACGACTTTGTAAACCGGGGTGACCCTGGGTATATCTGTGTACTTGAACATCACAAGGGGAGACCCTGAGGTCGTTGTGTGTGCAGTTGTGCTCTGTGGAGCCAACGGCCAACGTGGGCGGACGAGTCGCTAAAAGGCGTGCGCGCCGGGGGGGTCCTTTCGGGGAGGTCGGGCGAGGAAAGGCGAGAGCTTGTTGTTGCGGGACGATTTCCCTGTCAAACTCGATCCATCGACACTTTGGGGCGGTGTTTTGCGTCTGCCGCTGTGAACACGCTCGGTGGCCTGCCGCTGAGCTGGGCACTTTGGTGAGAGGGAGAGATGGGTTCTTTGTGGCCCTTTGTTTGCTTATTGCTCCGTGGTTCTGGGTGCAGCACAACACGGCGGGCGGGGGGAGAGGCGGCGAATGGGAGGGGGGGGGGGGGACTTTGTGTTTTTGATCTTTTGGATTGGCTTCTGGGATTTGGGAGATGGCGAAGATTGTGCTTTGTTTTTGTTTTGTTTTGTTTCTTTATTTGATTTTAGGACAAATATAACAGTTGTAAGGTTTTTAAACGCAGACACTATATTAGACTTTGAACGTTGTAGTTTTTTTTCTGATCATTGTTATTGGAAAATGCTCTTCGACCAAAAGAAGAAGAAACTAAAGAGAAAAAGAGGCATCAGCAAACAGCATTACAAAGGGCATGGATTAAACATTGAAGTGCACAATGTTTTCACATATCCTGTAGCGATTTTGAACAACAACAACAACAATGCACACACACACACACACACACACACACACACACACACACACACACACACACACATACACACACACGCACACACACACATACACACTCAAACACACACACACACACACACACACACACACACACACACACACACACACACACACAGAGAGAGAGAGAGAGAGGAGAGAGAGAGAGAGAGAGAGGTCATATGTCGCGTACTTCCATAAACACAGTGTTTGCTTATTTGTTCATTTATTGGGAAATAACACATTTATGATTATACAAGAATACATCATAAAATTAGAAATGTGTCAACGTTCACAATTCTTTTAAGTAAAAACCATCGATTATATTGCCATTTTCTTAACGGAAAAAGAAACACTGTTCGTAAGGAATACAGCGGACTGCTTGTTAAACTAAACATTAATTCACGACTACCTGGACAGTACAAACTACAGAGATAGTTGAACAAACATGCAGACTCTTTTGACCGTATTCACGTTCGTTTTTTGTTTGTTTGTTTGTTTGTTTTAAATTGAGAAAGAAGTGAGGCAGGGAACAGTAAACAATAAACAAGCAGGGTAACTTTTGCTCCCATAAGGAAACCTAACACAGAGTAACTTTTATTCAAGACTGGCACAGCCTTTTAAACTTGAATCAAGTCAGACAAATACAAAGACGAACAATCTAATTAATAGTGGGGGGGAGGGGGGGGGGGGGGGGGGGGGGGGGAACAAGCGCAGGCTAACAACTCAACTGTCTTCATAGTAATGACGTGGCAAAGATTTGGACGTGGTGGGGGGGGAGGGGGGGGGGGGGGGTTGAAAGATGGAGAAACTAGGAACATGAAATTAAGAAAACATATTATAGATATGAAAACTCTTCACTAGCTGCTTGAGGGAACCATCTTCCCTTTCGAAGACGTATCTATGTGTATTGCCTGCTCCGAGGCCTTTCGTCCGCTGGATCGGAACTCATCAGGGAGACGCGGCTGGTTGCGTCTGTGCTCCTGTTTTGTTTTTGTTTTTGTTTTTTTAAATTTCACGTTCGAGATTGTGTGTGTGTGTGTGTGTGTGTGTGAGTGAGACAGATAGAGAGAGAGGGAGAGAGTGCACGCACGCGAGTGTGTACATGGGAAGTAGAGGAGGGGGAAGGGACTTTTAAAAATAAAAAAAGTCACACCTCACTTCGCGAGAGAACAGTTCAACACGCACCAAACGACATCCTAAAGAAAACGAAATAGAATAGAAATAGAAGAAACCCACACGCTCTACGGCGACAGATGGTGTAGGACGAGGCTTAAAACACATTAGACCAGGGAGAATCACGAAGCAAGTTACCTGTCAGGGAAGGGGGGGGGGGGGGGGGCCCTCCAGTTCGCTGCACCTCCCCCCTCCACCACCACCCCTCCCCCCACCCCCCTCCCAACTCAACCTCCCGACCTCCATCTCCTTTTTTTGTTCTTGTTGCATCTGTTGCGTTATTCATTTATTTTTCGGCTGTTGCTTGGTCCGCATCGTCTTGAAAGCCTTTGATTTCGGCGGTGGTTGTTGCTTTATTGATGGGCGGGCTGTCTTCTGGCAGCTATCTCCGTTATCACACACCGCCGCCAGAAGGAAACCTGCACTACGGGTCGTAGATCCTCATCAGCGTGTGTGTGTGTGTGTGTGTGTGTGTGTGTGACCCCCTTCCCCTCGTCCCTTACGCGCCCCATCTCCCTCTCTTTCTCTGGGCTTGACCACTGCTCACTCTCTCTCTCTCTCCCCTCTCCCCTACCCTTTTGTATGTCTGTCTGCCTGTCTGCCTCTCTCTCTCTCTGTCTTCCGCTCAAACCCTCTCTCTCTCTGTCCTAAGCTCAGCCCTCTCTCTCTCTCTCTGTCTCTTGCCCTCTCGCTTGCTTGTTTTTACTCTTTTTCCGTTTAACCCCCCCCCCCCCCCTCTCTCGCTTGCTTGTTTACTCTTTTCCATTTAAACCTCTCTCTCTCTCTCTCTCTCTTGCTAGTTTACTCTTTCCCATTTAAACCTCTGTGTGTGTGTGTGTGTGTGTGTGTGTGTGTGTGTGAATGAAACAGAGATGGTGAGCAAAATGACTGAAGAAAAATGATCTTTAGTCGTCGATGGGAAGGCTGTTGGGAGCATCACTTGATACGTGTTGTGTGTGTGGCATCACGCCTCGGGAGGTAGAGAGATAAGGGCAGGCGTTGATAGGAGAGAGAGAGAGAGAGAGAGAGAGAGAGAGAGAGAGAAGCCCAGCCAGCCAGCCAACCAACCAACCAGCATGCGTGTACGGTCACCTGACAGAACGGCGGGCGGACTGCCTTGCCGTGTTTTGTATTGCCTGTTTTCAATCAGGGCGGAGGTGGATAAAATATTGAGGGTTTGTCGAGGTCTCGGCTGCCTCAGCCCTGCCAGATTTCGTGCCTCCTTTGATTGACTTTCCTCCTTGAAGGAAATGGAACTCAAAAGTGAAAACAGCGAGAGAGAGAGAGAGAGAGAGAGAGAGAGAGAGAGAGAGAGAGAGAGAGAGAGAGAGTGTAGGTGGGAACGGGATGGGGAGAAAGAGCCGACAACAACATGGTAACACCATGCCGATGGTATTCCACTTCTCATGCAGTCTGACAGGGCGTTTTCACTCTGGTGGGCCGAACAGGACGTCAGCGGCACCGAGAGTATAATGATGTCAGTGGCAGCAAAGTTTTGTAATACCCCACCACTCACGAATCCAGACACTCCCGCACGCGCGCGCGAGATTGTGTGTGTGTGTGTGTGTGTGTGTGTGTGTGTTGTGTGTGTGTGTGTGTGTGTGTGTGTGTGTGTGTGTGTGAGAGAGAGAGAGAGAGAGAGAGAGAGAGAGAGATATCAAGGATAAAATAAGCCAGTCTCCGTTCCAGCTTCTTTCTCAGTACCTATCGTCACAAGTCTTGGATGGAAGCAAGACCGATGTTGTCCTTTAAAAAAAAAAAAAAAAAAAAAAAAAAAAAAAAAAAGGACAGAGGTCAGGAACACTCTCAGCAGTTGACGAACGAGAAAGAACTTCCAACTCCCAACTGAACACGCTGTCAGACAGGCTCTGTGAACAGAAGACACTGGAGCAGTAGACGTACTGTATTGATATAGAGGCCTCGTAATTCTTTTTTTTTTTTTATGCTGACTTGATCAGTTCAACCAGCTTGCAAAATTGGGAATCAAAATTAAGGAAAGATTTACTTTTTGAAATAAGACATTACATACATGTTGTTATGTTGAAAGGAATTGGGGTATCTTTTTTGCTGGATTCCATCACACTGTGGCATATGTGGTAATGAAACAGCAGATAAATTAGCTAGAGATGGTGCGTTAAGAACAACACCCGAGAGTAATTTAAAACTTGATGTTCAAGAAATTAATTCGCTGTTAGAAAAATGCGTGAACAGTGAGCAGCTTCCAGAGAAGTATGAAATCTTATCATGTCTACGATAGTTGGCATCTTTAATATACAAGCTTCGACTCAGTTCGTGGAAAACCGTAAGTTTTCCCAAAGTGTAGCATGTGATCGTTCAAATCTGTTATCAGTGGACCATATTCTTTTTCATTGTTCAATATTAAGTTCATTGTATAAAGAATCGCACGTGGATGTGACTATACACGATTCTATCAAAACAATAAACCCACAAACCAGAAATCGTGCAAATAGCAAAAGTGCTTTCCATGCATCAAATTTAACAGATTTTTTATAAACGCTTCCCTTCTCCTTGCTGCTGCCTTCTTTTTTTTTTTTTTTTTTTTTTAAAGTCTAAAATCACCAAGTGTGAACAGACTAAATTAATGAACTCGCTCACTCACTCGGTTCATCCACACACCTTCACTCAAAGTTCACAGTAGCTCAGTAGGTTCGCCCACAAGTACAGTCTTTAGGAATGGAATTCCCTTACAAGTCACACCTGTCCACCATAGTTGGTCATTCCGCCATGCTGATTGCAGCAAACCCATGGACCTTGAAACGGCCTGCAGTGGGGGGCAAAGCGTTGTTGTTACCTTTGTGCTTTACAGCATTCAACTGTCGTTTTCAGTGGCCAGGCGAAAAGGGTGTATAGCTTTGGGGACAACTCGCGGACTCATCCAGCTAGATCGCAGCGGTTCCATAATGAAGACCTGATCTGATAACAGAAGGGAATTAAAAAAAAAAAGGCGAGGGGGGTGAGGGTGGGGGCAGAGGGGGGGGGGGGGGTCGGAAAAGCTACGCTAATGGGGTGGGGAAAATGATTAGCAAAAAAAAAAGCCGAAAAAAGCCGAAATCAAAACAGGTCCTTTAAAAATGATATTTGTCTCGTGTATTGAAAAGCATTTTGGTAAAAACTCGTTTTGAAATTTGCCCGTTCCTAAACATACGGCTGTAAATCTTTCATAAATGTCAGCGAACCGCCCAGAGAAACGTGGACAAACGAGTCACAAGACAAGTTAAATGTATTTGTATGTCAGGGCACGACGCACGCAACAAGGTGGTTGCTGCTGTTTTCACATTTTAGCCTCCTCCCAACCCCCACCCACCCTCTCTCTCTCTCTCTCTTGAAATGTGCTCTCTCTCTCTCTCTCTCTCTCTTTGTGTGTGTGTGTGTGTGTGTGTGTGTGTGTGTGTGTGTGTGTGTGTGCGTGCGTGCGCCCGCGCGCGCCTACTTTTGCATATATCTATTAGTTTTCAGTTTCTGGAAGTGTCGTTTCGATCAGGGTTGTAAGACGAGTCATGCTGCACATCTTCTTCTTCTTCCTCTTCTTTCTCATCATCATCATCATCATCATCTTCTTTCTTCTTCTTCTTCTTCTTCTTCTTCTTCTTCTTCAATGATGATGGTAATAATGATTATTATGATGATTATGGTTATCATTATTACAATCATCATCATTACTATTTCTACCACAAGTAGTAGTAGTAGTATCATTCTCATCACTATCATTACTGTTTGAGGGGTGGCCTGGTCTTAACAGCCTTGGAGCCAATGGTGGATGCGGTGTGTGAAGTCTAAGTGTCTCCTGTGTTGTGTTGCAGATCACACAGCTGAAGATTGACAACAATCCTTTCGCCAAGGGCTTCCGTGACAACGGCATGGGAAGAAAGTGAGCGCTTGTTTCTTTACCTTCCACACTGTTCCTGTGATATTGATGTTGATGATGGTGGTGGTGGTGGTGGTGGTGGGTTGTGGCGGCGGCGGTGGGTGGTGAAAGCGTTAGATTTATGTTTGGGGGGCGCTCACTGCGCATATATACTCTGCCTCCATCCTTTCTTAGGGCACGTTTGTGTGTGTGTGTGTGTGTGTGTGTATGTGTGTGTGTGTGTGGTGTGTGTGTGTGTGTGTGTGTGTGTGTGTGTGTGAGAGAGAGAGAGAGAGAGAGAGAGAGAAAGAGAATTATCTGTTAAAACCTCTTACTAGCTGATTGCACACACACACACACACACACACACACACACCACACACACACACACACACACAGAGTTGAAACATTTTACGAAGCAATTATGAAAAAATCAAGATGTAGAAGAAAACAAAGAAAAACCTTCGAAATTGAATATAAAACAATGTAGAACCCACTGCCATTGGCGGGAACATTTCTTCATGTTAGCATTGGGTGTTTTATTTCATTTTATTTTCACATTTAGGCTGCCAGTCTCTTAAAAAAAAAAAAAAAAAAAAAGGAAAAGTTTTTTTTTTTATTGTCATAGAAAACAACTTGCAATACAAAAATGATTTGTAACCCTTTGATTGGCTCCAAGGTTTTGATTTTTGACAGTTTATCCGCGCACATCTGCATAAAAAAAAGCAATTAATATATCGCTAACTGGCCTAAACGCTAATCAGTAAGCGGGTGTATGTTTCATGAATTTTGTGCGTTCTTAGCAGTGTCTGTGTGTATGTATATATATATATATATATATATATATATATATATATATATACATATCTATACACACACACACACACACACACACACACATATTTCTTTTTGCATTTCATTTCAAGTATGATTATCTTTTCATTTGGTTAATATAGTTTAATATTTTATACATTACCTTCAGCTGGACAGTGCACGTATTTGTTTCCTTATATATTTGCTTATTCGTTTATTGGTTTCCACAAAGGTCATTTTTTCAACAAAAGTTATTGTTCTTTGTATCTGTTTATTTACTTATTTTTAGATCACAAATTCATCTATGTTTATCCCGTGCTCCACATCAGCAGGAGAGAAGATAATCGAGATAACGCGTATTAAAACAACAACAACAACAACAACAAAATCTCAGAAACAACAGAAAGACGTTGTTTTATCCCAACCATTATCCAGAGAGAGTGTCGGTCTTTCGCCTTCATGGATTGTTAGTTTCGGAGACAGAGAGATGCTTGACGCATGTAAGACCAGCACTTTGGTCACACACCATTCTTTTCTCCTTGCGAACGTCAGTTTCATCAACTTCCGTTCTGAGCATGGAATCTTTCGAATCGCACAAATAGACACACAGAACCGATAGACATTAAGAGAGACTTTTTTTTTTTTTTTTTTTTGCGCTGGATCCGGAGCCTACCTGAAGGCCGTTTGGTCACTGCAGTGATGAACGCTGTTTTGCCTTCTTTTTGTGCCGACCCCATTTGTGCTCTTCGTGGTAAAAATAGCCCATCACAGCTGTTTTTTCCCGTTGACGTTTTTTTTTTTCCATCGCCTCAGGAAAACAAGGATAGCATTTATTATGCCAGGGAGATAGGGAAGACTTGGCGCTCCTCAGGAAAAAAACAACTGCGAACGCATATACCATCCTCAGGAAATCCAAGAAAGCAGTTTTGATCCTTAGGAAAGTAATTGTGATCCTTAGAATAGTACCCGCTTTCCCTCTTTTGGCTGTTTTCTTTGAGGGCCATAAGTTACTGAGAAAATAATTGTGAGTCACAAGATAATTAGTTTTTTTTTTTTTTTTTTTTCCCTCTTTGGGCTATTTTCCTTGAGGACCACACCTGTTTTCCAGACAAAGAGAGAGCTATTCACCCGCCAGTATGCTCCCACAACGCTGCAGCAGTTGTCTTTCCTTTCAGGGGCAAGTCAGTGTCTGGGGTTTAGGGCAGAGTGCTTCCCGCTTCCTGGTTCTCAGCGGTGTTGTCTGTCAGCCTCTATCTCTCTGCGCCTTGTCTTCCCTTCCCCATGCACACAGTTCCTCAGAGGAAGTCTTAGAAAAGTACGTTTGATCTTGTATCGTGTGCATATCACGTCGGCTGCCTTTTCAGTCCTCTTTATGGTCAGCAAGTCTTCATAGTGA
>JADBJO010000323.1:65000-92500 GCA_016801955.1 Conus betulinus | reverse complement strand
TGTGTGTGGGGGTGGGGGGAGAGAAGGGAGGGGGAACAAGGTGTGTGCGTATGTCAAGTAATTAATGATGTGTTCCGTCAAACGAAAAAAAAAATATGCAGCTTCGTGTGTTTCTCAAACTAAACCTGACATGTCCTCTATATTACCTACCTATATTACTCATTAGTGAACTTCGGTATTTTATTTTTAGTAGGTACCAGCTTCGGTACAATTTCAAAAGGGTGAAAAAGTTTAAGTGATCATTCGTGGACAAAAATGGACATACAGATCCGTGCTGAGCTGGTCAGAGTGACGAAAATTAAAATTAACATCAGCGCCGAGGTTTTTTCCCCGCTCAAAATTTCCTCGTTTCCACCCACCCCACCCCCACCCCCCACCCTCCCAGTAGGTATTCCCCCGGCGCCTGACGTTCCTCAATACACAGTCCTACCCAGATTACCCCAGTACTGCTGTCCATTGGGCCGGATGAGCTCAGTGGTACAGCGCCGGACTCGTTATCTTGGTGATCCTGGGGTTGTGGGTTCGAATCTCCGCCGGGCCGTTTCGGTACAGGGGGATTTTTTTTTCCCTTGGAGTTAGCATTGGCTCTGACTCCATTTCCTTACAGTCCTTCGAATGAGACTATAAACCAAACCGAGGTTCCGTGTGTGAACGCACGCACAACATCTTGCACACACGTAAAATCCCATTACCAAGTTTCGGAAGAGAAGGCAAGTTTGGCCTTTGGTATGGATGACACGTTACGCATAGCACGCACCCTGCGGGAGAAATGGAAAGAATGAAGAAGAAGTAAGGAAATTGAGTGAACGATATTGACTGGATGACACGGAAAACGACTGAATGAAGCGCCAGCTGGCAGCTCACTAGTCGGCACTACTCAGGTAGGCAGCCCGTTGTGTAAACGAGTGTGGATGGTAAAGCGCTTAGAGCTTGGTCTCTAGCCATGGATAGGCGCTAAATAAGTATCCATAGTAATAATAATTATAAGTCGCCATGAGGTAGCCTACCGAAGGAGACACTGCACTGCTGCAGAATCACTTCGGTCGCGTTCAATGATGCCTGACCTGTCACAACATACACAACATATAGCCTTCCTTCTTACGACAGTCATTGTGCAGCGGCGGAGGAGCGGCGTGAATGTCTCCGCCGCTCCAGAGAGCGCCATGTGTACACAAGTGAATTCCTGGCCCGGTGGGAAGTACTGGGAACACGAAATCTTAAGTGACACGCGGAGGTGCCCACGGTGAACAGTAAACAAGGAAAAGCAAGACTTGCCCTCCATGTTCGTTTTTGATCTAGTGGGGAAAATCGTTCTCTCTAGTCCTGACTCGGAAGTTACCGAATACCTGATTGAATTCTGTTGTACCGATCAGACCAAGAAAAAAGGTAAAACTCCGATTAAAAAGAAAAAAAAAAAGAAAAAAAAAAAGTGTGAGACTATCTTGGCAAAGGATGAAGGAAATCTGGAGGAAGAAGAAGAAGAAGAAAAGCTAACGAGTTAGTTACTATGTCAGCTCCATCGCCAGAATGAAATTATCGAGAAGAAAAAGAAAAAAAAAAAAAAATCACCCCCTCCACCCCCTCCCCAGCCCCCCCCCCCCCCCCCCCCCCCTCCCCCCCACTCACACACACACACACACACACACACACACACACACACACACACGCACTACCGCCCTCCTCTAAACTAAAAGTTGCCGAGACAGAGAAGAGCCCTGAGGGGGGAGGCGAGGGCAACGTCAGGATGACAGGCAGCCAACAGTTTCCCCAGCGACACTGAAATCATGTGCACCGGAGAGCGCCATCACTGCAGACACACCGGCCATGAGGGAAATGACCGACAACGATGAAGACGACGATGACGACGACGACGACGACGACGACAATGCCTTCAAATGACAGTCGGGGGGGGGGGGGGGGGGGGGGGGAAGAGAGGGCAAAGAAGAGAGATTGGGAGGGGGGGGGGGGGGGGGGAAGAAGGGGAGGGGGGGGGGGGAGGGAGGGGGAGGGCAACCGAGTTGAAGTCGCGCGCCAGAGCTAGAGCGCAGTTAAGGCAATTTACTGGCCGAACCCAAGGTGTCAAAATTTTTCCCGGCATCTTTCGCGGCCCTCCTCTGTTCATCTAATTAGTCTCCCGGTCATCAATATTTCAGGAGGAGGGAAGCGGCTAATCATATCACCAGCCGGCTCCGACTCATTCTTCTCTCCTCTCCTCTCTCTCTCTCTCTCTCTCTCTCTCTCTCTCTCTCTCCTCCGGAGACGCAGAGGGAGGGAGAGCCCGGAGAGGGAGCGGGGAGGTGAGGGCGGCAAATTGGGGCCCTCGGTAAAAGCGTTCGTTTTGTCAGGGGCGGCGTGTAGAAATCTAGGCTTGGGCTTGTGGAGCTGTCGGAAAGTTGTGAAACGTGCATACATCTGCTACCTGTCTGCCTCTCCCCCCCCCCCCCCCTCTCTCTCCCCCCCCCCCCCCCCCCCCACTCCTGGCTGGTCCGTCTGCTGCCCGCCCTGGTCTTGTACTTACTGGCAGCTAGAGCCCCTCTCGCTCCAGCACCAGCACTCGGCGGCACCCTGTGCCTGTCCTCTTGTCAGTGCCAGACCTCTAGTACTCGTGCAACCCTCGGTCGGTCTTTGGACTCTTCAGGGACCTTTCTCCTTTGTTCTTGTGTGTGTGTGTCCCGTTTTGTACACGTGGTATGTGTGTGTGTGTGCGTGCGTGTGTGTGTGTGTGTGTGTGTGTGTGTGTGTGTGTGAGGAAGGGGGTGTATGCGAGCTGTAAGCACGCGTGTACGCGCGCGCACACGTGTGTGTGTGTGGGTGTGGTGTGTGTGTGTCGCCTCCCCCCACACGTTGCCTTAGCTCCCTCTTCCCCTTGCCCCTCCACGCCCCCCCCCCCCCCCCCCCCAACTCTCCCCCCCCTTCCACTGGCCTTCCACGACTCCCACCACCACCCACGACTATCAAAATAGGATGTCTTTGCTTTTTAGAGAAATATCATGCCGCTTCTTCAGTGCTCTTCAACAACAACAACAACAACAACAACACTGAAATCCAGATGGCATGCTACGCAAACAAGCAGAGACCCAGATTCTGTCCCGTCGAGTGCTGTTGTGTGTAAACAGTCTGGATCCCTCGCAGTGATCCGTGCATTTGTCTTTTTCAGGGTTGTTCCTTTGTATACCAGCATAGAATTGATCCGAAGTATGTCGTCTTAAAATTTATGGATTTTCGTCCGAAATCGCTCTTGGTGCCCCAGTTGTCGTGTCCACACATGATGGGACGTCCCACCAGTGACTTGGGAGTGTGCGCTACACCGTGAAGATGGTAATCCCGGTCTTCTAGAATTCTTGGTCATGTCGGACACGACCGTGCTGTATTGCAGTCTTGTTTTGACAGCCTTTTGAAGAATCTTTGCCCCAAATGGACCCGAAATACTAAAAAAAAACAAAAAAAAAACAGTGTTTAACCACTTCCTCTCTCGTTAAGGATAAGATTTCGTTGGTGGTCGTGTCCGCAGCTGCCGACCCGAGAGTTTGAATTTATTTTAATGGACTGTCAGTTTGTGCGTTCTTGGTGTATTCTCCCAGATTCGTGGTATCTACTGCTTCTGCATCTTCTCCGTCGTCTTCCCTCCTCTCCTTCTCCTTCTTCTTCTCTTCACCTTCTTTTTTTCTTCTTCTCCTCCTCCTCCTCCTTCTTCTTCACCTTCTTCTCCTCTTCTCCTTCTTCTTCTCTTCTTCTTCTTCTTCACCTTCTTTTTCTTCTTTCTCCTTCTTCCTCTCTTCGTCTTTCTTCTTCTTCTTCCACACCTTCTTCTTCTTTTTTCTTCTCCTCCTCTTCGTCTCTTCTTCTTCACCACCTTCTTTCTTTTTCTTCTCTTCTCCTTCTTCGTCTCTTCTTCTTCACCACCTTCTTCTTCTTCTTCTTTTCTTCTTCTCCTCCTCCTTTGTCTCTTCTTCTTCTTCTCCTTCTTCTTCTCCTCCTCCTTCCTTCTCTCTTCTCTCTCTCTTCTTCTTCATCTTCTTCTTCGTCTCTTCTTCTTCTTCATCTTCTTCTTTGTCTCGTCTTCTTCTTCTTCTCCTTCTCTTCGCTTCTTCTTCTTTTTTCTTCGTCTCTTCTTCTTTTTTTTTTTTTTCTTTTTCATCATCATCTTTCTTCTTCTCCTTCTTCTTCATCATCTTCTTCTTTTTCTTCTTCTTCTTTTTTTTTTTTTGTTCCTCGTTTTTCAGCTAGAAATCCGAGGTTCTGTGTTGCTTTAAAACTTTCCACACCATGAGCGATTAAAATCCCACCTTCAAGGTAGCCGCATTTGTGTTCGGGGATCGTGCCTCGACAGGCCACCGTGCAGTGTGCAGGTTTTGTTGTCACTTGTCCTCCATCCCACCAGCGCCCCGCCCCGTGACCTACTCGGCTTCGAAGGATGGATTGGGGTTTCACGGGCGTGCAGGTTATTGTTTGTGTTTTGATGGATTTCTTCTCGCACGGGACCTCGGGTTTAAGTGTGTGTGTGTGTGTGTGTGTGTGGGGGGGGGGGGGGGGGGGAGGTTGGTGAAGCCTGCGAAAGCGTGGAGCCTGAATAGAAAACGTGTTCTAGCATGGGTGACTCTCAAACGGGCGACTGGAACCAGGGCTCATGCACCAAAGGAACGCTGGTTTTTTTTTTGTTTGTTTGTTTTGATTTTAACACGTGGCCGACAGGGCTCGATGATGAGTCTGCTTGCGAGTTCCCGAGCAAAGTTCCACCGTGTAAGGGGGGGGGGGGGGGGGGGGTTAGGAGGGAGGAGATGATGTCATTAAAACGTGGGAGTGTAAAAGAGGCTACCTTTGGTGGTGGGAAGCTGAAATTCTGGAGCGTCTCCTGGCTGGAAGATGTGAACATGATAAGAGACGGTGTTGACGGTCACAGCGGAAGCGCAAGAACATAGCGATGAACAATCCGTCCAGGCCCTTAATTTATTCCTTCTGTCGACGCATGCTGTCGGGAGAGTTGCGGCCCGTTACGTGCTGCACAGTCCCTTTATTACATGTGTGACACGGTCGAATTGTTTTCAAGAAAATTAAAACGCTGTGCATCCTGGGAGGGACCTGACGACTTGTCCGTCTTAACGTACGCCTGTATGTGTTGGTAACTTTGTACGGCAAGGTCTTCTTTTGAAATAACACTGTCTAGCAGGTCTTCTTATATGCGCGCATGCGCGCGCGCGCGCGCGCGTGTGTGTGTGTGTGTGTGTGTGTGTGTGTTGTTGTGTTGTGTTTGTGTTGTGTAAAGTTCAGATCAGTTCTCGTTCTAAAGCTTATACTCAGCTATCACCATGATAACGCCTGTGACATCCCGGAATGTCAAGACTCGGGTCTTAAAATACAGACGGGAATAGACTTCCGGTGAATGATCTGAGCATGAGACGTCCACGCACCGACAGCAGTTATGGCCCTTTCGTGCTTTTTTTTTTTTTTTTTCTTTTTCTTTTTCTTTTTCTTTTTTTGGTTTAAATCCACTCATAGTGGAAGGAAGCGACGATTCACGAGACACAGACACTGTGATGCATTGACACAGTGGCACATGCAGTAAAATGAAAAGAGCGTTTAAAGAACAAAAAAAAATTCTTACCTGCTGGATGGACTCAACCATGTCCATGGACACGGTGACACCAAGGCAAATAGGACATGGCTGATTTCATTGACTGTGTGGGTCCGATTCTGGATTTTTTTTTTTTTTTTTTTTTACTTTTCACATGAGAGCCTCGCTACAACGGAAATGTTAACCTCAACGTTTAGAAACGGTGGACTCGAGGAGCAATGGGGCTGATTCATGTTGTGTATAGCCCGCCGATCGGCCGATCGCGAGGGACCATATCAGGGCGCATGGGGTCTAGTGCAGAGGCAGTGGTCTATTCGAAGAAGACGTCGTCTTTTTTTTAATGCATGCACAAAAAAACATATTCTCTCTCCTTCTGTGTGTGTTGTGTGTGTGTGTGTGTGTGTGTGTGTGTGTGTTTCTCTCTCTCTCTCTCTCTCTCTCTCTCTCTCTCTCTCTCTCTCACGCACGCACCCACGCACGCACCGCGGAAGCACTACACACACATGCGCGTTCGCGCGCGCGCGCGCGCGCGCGCGCGCGCACACACACACACACACCACACCACACTACACTACACTACACTGAGGAAAATCGAAACACAAGAAATACAGAGAAGAGGACAAACCCATAAAAAAAACTAATGTTTCATCAATCAAGAGAGCTAAGAAACTAAACGTATAAGCGTATAACAACAAAACTGTCGTTTTAACAGCCCCTCCCTCCTCCCTTTACCCCCTCCCTCCTCTCCGAACGAACTCTGAACAGAAAATGAACTACATTAACCATTCTGAGCCATCCTCGCATAGTTTCGAAAGTGCAGACGTTAGGAAAGGAACGGGGGTTGGGGGGGGGGGGGGGGGGGGGGCAGGAGGGAAAGAAAAAATAGAACGCTGAAGCGATTCCGCAGAAGGGCTCAGATGGGCGGCAGGTACAGCTCCGGAAACAATTCCTGATGTGATTCTCACCACCACGTGCCAGAAGAAGCGAAAGAAAAGCAAAGCACCCCCCCGGCCATAATGCTCCCGGAAGTGAAAACGCCCCGTAATTCAATCCGCGCATGCGCATTGTCGCCGGAAGGCAGGCCTGACGAGGCTCCAAAAAGCGGGAGGTGGCAGAAAGCTGCCATGTCCCTTACACTTGGCCAATGTCATTCCGCCGTGCCACCGGTAAATCGAATCCATCAGGTTGCATTTGAAGTGCTGGAGTGAGAGCCTCGCGGACAGAGCTGCTCCGGCCTTTTTCTCTCTCTCTCTCTTGTCACTTAAAGTGCGGGAAGCTAGATTTTTTTTTTTTTTTTTTTTGTTTTGTTAATAGACCCTCCTACGTTCTGTTACTGACGTGTGGAAGCCACTTATAAATTGTCTTGCCCTTCAAAGTTGTTTTTTTTTTTGTCTTAAGAAGATTATTTGTTTGTTGTGATACATCGCTGGGAGAATTCAGATTCAGAATGTCATTCGGTTAAAGTCATAGCTACATGATGAGAAGGTGCTATATTTAGGCCGCTTACAGCACGAATCTTCTGCTAGAAAAAGGGGCACTGAAAACGTACGTTAAGACAGCTTACAAAGCAAGCTGGCAACAAGTAGAACAGCTGGAATAGTCGTCCTGTAACGAACAGCAAGCTTTACAATCATGATGAAGACAGATCCACTTCTCTGTGAATGCTCGGTACTAAATACACAGCTGATTTTCTTAGTTGTGCATTCTGTAGAAGAGACCTATTCTAAAAAAAAAAAAAAAAGCCTAAACTGCGGGTCGTGTATCATGTAGGTGATGAAACTGCAGGTAACTTGCATCGTGAAGGGCAGGGCAAGCTAAGCACAGAACGTGTTTCGCTTTCTGTGGCAGGTTTTACAGTTCAGTGAACATTTCGTTGCACAGTCGCAGAATTTTTGACTATCAGTTCAAATGCATAGCTAGATTTGGATACATCAAACCGGCATTGGGGAGGGCGAGGGGGGAGGATGATACTTCTAAAATAGCATGTATTTGAAAAACAACTTACAATTATTATTAATATGAGATATCCAGATGTGGCCTGAATAACCCTCCTGCCTATCTTGTTTTTGTGTTCATTACGCGTCAGATTAATTGTACGGTAGTGTGTGTTTTTTTTTTTTTTTTTTTCATGCTCTCTTGCCTGATTTATTCTCTGTCTTTTATTGAGACCTGGATGAGGGCAAGTTGCATTTATTCCTTTCCCTTATTGAAGTCAGTATATATACTCTCTCTCTCTCTCTCTTACACACACGCACACACACACATGCACACACACACACACACGCTCGCACGCACGCACGCACATACACACACACAGAGCATATACAAACGCGCGCGCGTACACACATACACCGCTCTCTCTCTCTCTCTGACACACACACACACGCACACACACACACACACACACACCACACACACACACACACACACAAAAGAACGCGCGTGAACAACACACACACACACATACACACACACATACACACACACACACGCGCGCTCATGCACACACACACACACACACACACACACGCACACAGCATGAGGAGCATAGTCAGCCAGTCCGGGCCATCAGGGCCAGAGATCGGGGCCACTAGCAGGCCGGGGAAAATGACACCCCGATGAATTGTTAACGCACCCGGAATGCTGGCGGGCCCGGGAAGAAGACGTGGGGAGCTTTTTGATCAGGGCTGTCAGCCCCAAGACTGGACGGCAGGACTGCTGAAACTTTGATGGGCCCTGCCGTCTGCAAGAGGGGAGGAAGGGGCGGGGGTGGGGGTGGAGGGGAGGCCCTTAGTTTCGTCCCTCTCTCTCTCTCTCTGTGTTCATCTCCCCCCCCCCCCTCTCTCTCTCTCTTTGTTCCTCTTCCCCCTGCCTCTTCTCTCTCTCTCTCCGTCCTCCCTCCCCCCTCTCTCCACGTCTCTGTCCTTACCTCTCTCCCTTCCTCCTTTCCTTTCTCTACGTCTCTCTCTCTGACCCCACTTCCTCTCTCTCTTTCCTTTTTAACTCACTCTTCCTCACTCACTCCCTCTCTCTCTTCTTCTTCTCTTCTCTCTCTCTCACACACACACACACACACACACACACACACACACACACATACACACTCTCCTTCATTTGAGTAAATCTGAGGGCTTCTGTTGCTGCTCTGTCTATGGTCCGCAGCTTTGGAACTCTCTACCATTCAGTGTTATAGACATTCCACTTCTGTCGCATCTTTGAAATCCAACCGGTCTTTGAGCTTACCTGTTCAAACAGCACATCTAGGTCCAGGACCTTTCACGTCCTTTCCTAGTGTGCTGCAGTGTCCATTTGTATGACACTGATCACAGGCGCTGTCTGTACGCGCGTAGTGCGCGCGCGCGTGTGTGTATGTATGTGTGTGTGTGTGTGTGCACGCGCGCGCGCGTGTGTGTGTTTGTGTGCGTGAGTGCTTTCTCTCTCTCCCCCCCCCCTCTCTCTCTCTCTCCCTGTCTCTTTCTGTGTCTGTCTGTCTCTATGTCTGTTCTCTCTCTCTCTCTCTCTCTCCTCTCCTCTCTCTCCCCCATCGCCCGTAAACGGCGGACAGGGGTGGAAAGCCTTGGAGAAGCGATGTGAAGGGGGGACAGTGGGGAATCAGGTCAACAGTCTGGTATCCTCCTGCATGAACCCTTCCACCACCCCCACCCCCACAACCACCCCCCCCCCCACACCCCCCCCCCCGCCAGCACCTCCGACAGCGACTTGTCTTGTCTCCTGTCCGTGAAAATCACTGTCAGACGGCGACGGCCTGGCGTCATGCTGGTGTACCGCACAGTAGTCTTCAGCGAGAGAGAGAGAGAGAGAGAGAGAGAGAGAGAGAGAGAGAGAGAGAGAGAGAGAAAGAGGAAGAAGAAAAGGCCATGACAAAAGAGAAAAACGGAGAGAAAAAATGAACACGCACACACACACGCACACACACACACACACACTAGTGCCTGAAACTGGCTCAGCGGTAGAGCATCGAGTTCGCGCAGTCAGAGTTTCGGGTTTGAACCCCGCTGCCATATTTTCTCCCACCATCTTTACGCGTTGTCGTTGAGATCGTCATTCACTTGCTTTCCCGGTTGGTTCATCCCCGTCTACCGCATTACAGTTCGTCCGATGTGGACGTTAAATGTGAATGCAGTTAGCTTTAACATACGCGCGCGCTTTCTCCTCCTCCCTCCCCCCCCCTCTCTCTCTCTCTTTCTCTTTTCCCCCGTGCCTACCACCCCCTCTCTCTCTCTCTCTCTCTTTCTCGCCTGCCCTCTCTCTCCTGTCCGCTCTCTCTCCCCTCTCTCTTCTTCTTCTTCTCTCTTTCTCGAGGTAAGGGGCAATTGTCAGGAACAATTACGAATTTTCCTTTTCACACAAGGGAAAGAGAAGTACGCGCGCACACACACACACACGCGCGCGCACACACACACACACACACACACGCACGCATGTGCGCACGCACACACACACACACACACACACACACACACACACACAGATAACAGGGATCTGTGAGATACAGACTTAAGGGGGGGAACTGGGAAGCAACAATTAAGATTTCTTTTGGCATCGAAAAGAGAAGTCGGTGTAGTGCAGTTTTCATGTTCCTGGCGGTTACATAATGTATATTCAACTGCAGTCCAGTCGACCATTTCCCGCCGTCAGCGAGATCACGGACGTTTCTACGCGTTCATTCTGATAGTCTCGGGACTAGAAGCCAGAAAAAAAAAACAGCTGATGATGATCAGAGCCTGGGCGCAAAGATAAGAGACAAGCTGATTGGTTGGTTTGGTTGGCGGTGGCCTGGAGGCGCGTGCAGCGGCACGTGCCTCGCACGAGTCCTCAGCATCGGCGGCAGCGGCGGGACTCCAGAATAGTGTGTGTGTACACTGAAGCAGCGAAGAAGAGGGGACGAACGGAAAGGCGACAGAGAAATCGGGGAGAGTCAGCAGAGAAAAGGACTCATCACCACAGCAGGGGCATGGTTAGAGAGGAAGGACCAGGCGAGCACTGCTGTCCGCCGTCACCAAACTGTGACCCCCCCCCCCCCCCCCCACACCGTCCCCTCCCGTGTCACAATCTTGAGCGGCATCAAGATGGGGACGGGCCCAATTAGAGTCACGAGCCCGGACCACCACTGCACGCGCCACGTGCCGACACGTGACCAAAGGGAGGGAGACGGGCGACAGAGAGGCGGAGAGCAGATGGGAGGGCGAGGGGGGGGGGGGGGGGGGGGGGGGGTATTAAAAGCAAATTGGATGAGTTTGTCACGCAGGGTGGGGGGGGGGGGGGGGGGGGGAGGGCAGGTGGTGATTACCACTGCCCCCTACACAAAGACACCTGTGGAGCTGGGGCATGTTCTTTGATATTTTCGCCGACGCTGGCTCTGTCCGGTGTCTTCAAAGTTTGTGGCCGTGTTGCTCTGGAGGAAGGGGACAACGGTGTGGTTGACTGCACACTGAAATAAGAGGACAAGTAAAGAGCATCAAGCGTCTTTTTTTTTTTTCACTTTTTGTGTAAAATCATTTTCGTAAATTTCTAGCGTGTAATGCATCGATCAACATTGGTGAGTGGAGAGCAGCCTTCGGGATGACAGTCTTATTAGGTGCACGTGCATCACGAGCCAAAACCAGACAAGCTTAGGATTTTGGAATAGTTGTGCCAAATTTCACTCTTTGCATCTGTCATTCGGATTTACATGACGCACAGCGTGGTTGAAACCAGTACATCGCTGGGGAACTGTGATAGTTTGACAACAAATTGTGCTCAGTCGCCTGCCTGGGAAATCTGTCGCTTGGTGTAACAGAAGGCCACATTTTCAGATGGCCTACCAAGACAGAAACTTGGCTATTTTGTCGCTGTTGTTGTTGACGTACCCTGGCTGAAAGACTCCAGGGATTACCCGAACAGCCGAAGTCCTTGAACACTATGGTACAAATGCATCAGCTGGGGATGAGAACATTACGTGTGTCACCGTTTTTGATTACCCTGCCGCATGGGCAGCTACACTCCGAGGGAAGCTATTTTGTCATTTGTCCGTACCTTTCGCTTAAAAGTCCCCACTTTGAGGAAGTCGGAGGATTTCAGACAGAGATGTATAGGTTCCGCCGGTTCAGGTTGCGGGTTGGTGGGTCAGCCATTTTGACACCAGCTGTCCTGGACTCCGGCATCTCTTAGTGCCATTTCATTTCAGAGCAAAGGTCCTTAAATGCTTGTGAAGTCGTCCGCTTGGAAACGGTTCTCTCCCAACGTTTCGTATAGTAGATGACAGCGCCAATGTTTCCAATGCCCGCGACGTGTTTTGCTTCCATTCCATGAATTTTTTTTTATTTACCCACATGGCTTTGCAATCCCCCCCCCCCCCCCCCCCCCAAGTCGATGCGTACGTGCGACTTTGGCGTCGAATTACCTTGAATTTTTTTTTTTTAATACATTTTTTTTTTTTAATTTTTCCTCATTCTCTCTTCCATTCCACAGTTCCTTCTTTCTCTCTTCTCCATTCTTTCATCAACACGATCTTTCTCTTTGCTGTACATTTCCGGATGCAAATTACCGCATTTTTTTTTTTATTAAACATATTTGTACATGTTTGACACTATTGTAGCAAATAATCCGTGAAACAAATTAGAAATGAGTTATTTTTTTTTTTTTTTCAGTTTGAATGGATTTGAGTGAGAGTTCAATGTATGCCGAGGAAAGGTGGTTTTCTTTTTGTTGGATATACACACACATACACAAACAAACAAAAATCACTAAGCACAATCCTCTGAGTTCTTAGAATTACCTTGGTTATTGCTTCAGTGTCATGGAAACAGTGAAAGGGTGGTGAGTTTCTATTCCATCACGTTGACATGATCATTATTATTATTATGCACAGATTTTCGTCGTCGCCAAAAATCCTCGCATGTACAGAAGGGCGGACATTTTCCGACCCGCCAAATGTATAGATCACTAGAGAATTTCCGCTTTTTCCGAGAATAAAACATGCATTCAGATGAGGAGGTGGGGTGGAGGGCGGGGGATAATTTGGAGGAAGGGGGTGGGGTGTAGGAGAGGAGGGGATAGGGGGTCTGGTTTTTTATGTTTGTATGTAATATTCATTATGACGGTAGTAGACATGAGAAGAATTTCTTCGTCTCCCAAGTGTACACAACATGCGCAGACGACTGAAAATTCTCGGGTCTCGTTGTCGTAGACTCCTGAAGCGCAGACGCAGTGCCGATGTCTATATGCAGAAAGCAACAACTGGCGCGCGATTCGGTCATTTAAACGTCAGCACTCAGGTAGACAGACACAAGACAAAACGCAGCAAATACTGCCGGCTGGGTAATGGGGGGGGGGGGGGGGGGGGGGGGGGCACAAAAAAACGACTATGCTTACGTTTCACCCCCGGAGAACACTCTCTCTCTCTCTCTCTCTCTCTCTCTCTCTCTCTCTCTCTCTCTCTCTCGCGGAGTCTCTCTCTCTCTCTCGCTGAGTCTCTGTCTCTCTCTCTCCTTGATCTCTTTACCACACGCACTATATATATATATATATATATATATATATAAATTTTTTAAAGATAAATAAAAAAAAAAAAAAAAAAGCGTGTTGCCGTGATTAGAACATGAAATGAAAATAAGCAGATTAATCCGCACAAACACTTCAACAACAACAACAAAATGTGACAAACGTGTGTGTGTGTGTGTGTGTGTGTGTGTGTGTGTGTGTGTGTGGAAGTTGAGGCGTGTGTGTGTGTGTGTGTGTGTGTGTGTGTGTGTGTGTGTGTGTGAATACTAATTTCTTTCCTGTTTTGCTTTTGGCATTTTCCTTTTCTTCTTTTTTTTTTTTTTTTTTTTTTTTTGTGTGTTTTGTTTTGTTTTGTTTTGGCCTTCATTCCCTTTCTTTCCTTTTTTTCTGTTGTCTTTGTTTTTACCATTTTTTTTTCTCTCTGTCAAAGTGTTAGTGATAGGCAGGCGCCATGATCTGATGTTGTAGACCTGAGGGCGGGGTTGGAGCAGGGGATAAAATGAATGTACAGGTGGGAGGAATAGATGGGGGGTCCTGAATATGGGGGTACAGAAGTGGGCGTTAAAAGAATATGTACAGGTGGGGAGGATGTTGTATAGATGGGGAGGGTCCTGAATGTATGGGGGGTACAGAAGTGGGCGTTAAAATGTAGATCCTTCGCTTACGTACACAGAGAGAGAGAGCTAATGTTGTGTGTGTGTGTGTGTGTGAGTGTGTGTGTGTGTGTGTGAGAGAGAGAGTGAGTGTGGGAGAGAGACGAGAGAGAGGGTGAGAGAGAGAAAGACGAAAATTAGAAGAGAGAGGAGAGGAGAAAGAGGAGAGAGAGAAACAAACACGTAAAATTAAAAAACGAGGAAACGGATCCCAAATAACGACAGAATTTTGTTGAAAACGAAGAAGAGGGATGGTGTAGGATGACTTTAGACAGACAAACAGATAGACAGAGGGGTGGATACACAGGTGGAGAGAGCACTTTCCAAAGGACTAAAGAAAAACGGACAGAAAAGAAAAAGAAGAAGAGTTTTTCCCTTTAAAAAAAAAAAAAAAAAAAAAAAAGAAAAAGAAAAAAAAAAAAAAAGAGGGATTGGCGGCGGGAAATCATATCGACAGCTGAGTAGCAATCCGTGGGATCAAGCGACCAGAAACCAATTTGATAGAAACATACGAAAAAATTACAGTGGGAAATGATTCATAAGATAATTTTATCATTACCATTATCATTATCGTTCGTAATAGTAGTAGCAGCAATAGTTGCAATAGTAGTAGTAGTGGTAGTTGCAGTATCATTGTGAAATTAATCTCATCTCAACCGTAACGGGGTTTTCCCCATGCCCCGGCACCCCCCCCCCCCCCCCCACACACACACACACACACACACACCCCTCCCCAACTCACCCCTCCTCCTCCTGACGGTTTGTGCAGACGAGCAGCAGCAGCAGCAGCAGAAGCGGTTGAGCAAGGGCGAGGAGCCCATGGACACGGACCCGCACAACAACCTCAAGCTGAAGGGCAACACCCCCCGCCCCGCCCTGCCGGCGCCCCTCTCTCGGGGGGAGGAGGAGGAGGAGGCGGCAAGGAGGAGCCCCGGGACGGGTGGCGGCGCCCCTGGACCTGCCCGACCAGTCCGACGCCCTGGCCACCCGCTGCGCCGGCATGACGCTGCAGCACCGGTCGCCGGAGCTGTCGGCGGTGGACAAGCGGACGCTGGGCTCGGGCATCCAGACCACGCAGTGCCACGCCGTCACGCTGGCCGGACCCTCCCCGCCCACCCAGTGCCAGTTCTCCGGCTCCCCCTACCCGCAGTCGTGCGCCCTGAGCGGGGGGTGGGGGTCGGGGGTGGGGGCCGGGGAGAGCCAGGTCTACTACCCGCACCACCACCCCGGGGTGGGCCGCGTGGCGTCGGGCTTCCTGCCCGTGTCCTCCACCAACACCATGGGCGGCGGCTCGTTGCTGCCGTCGTCCATGGCCTCGCTGCACGCCTCGCACTCGGCGGCCGTGGCGTCGTGCCGGATCCCCTCCCAGGCCCCGGCCCTGCCGGACTGCCCCCTCGCTGCACCAGCCGCACCACGCCTCCCTCTCGGCCACCTCGGCCTACGGCGGCGGCTGCGCAGCGCCATGGGGGCGCCCACCCAGCCCTCCGCCCACCCGTCCCTGGCCTCCTGCACCTACATGCAGTCCTCGCAGCCCTACGCCCACCTCAACTCCAGCATGCACATGATGAACTTCCCACGCACATGCCCTGAAGGACCTCGCCTGCCCCGCCCGCCACCCTTGATGTCGTCACCCTCCCTGCGTGACGTCATCTAGACTCGCTAAAAAAAAAAAAAAAAAAGGGTGGGGTGGGTGGGGGTGGGGGAGGTGGTGTGGGGAACAGGAGGAGAAGGGGGATGGGAGGGGTTATGGGAAGAGAGAGAGAGAGAGGAAGGAGATGTGATGAAGACTATACTCAAGGACTCCTTGCTTGGAGAGATAAAGGGAAAGTTGAAAGTGGTGTGCTGAAGGGAGAGAGAGAGAGAGAGAGAGAGAGAGATCGTTGCTGTCGGAACTGACGACAGGCAGCTAGGTCCCTAGTTACTGCTGGGGGGTTGGCAAAGTACAAGCCCCCGACCTCGGACTCTGTCCCCGCCTTCAGCTCCACGTGTGTGTCGTCTGGTGCAGACGGGCAGATGGGCCCCTCCCCCCTCTGGAAACCTGCAGTGCCGCTAGTTCTTAGCGCAGATGAGCCTCCAGACACACTGCGCTGCACCCTCTCCTCGTCCAGGACCTCGCCACCGGGACTCTCAATCGACGCGTGGCCGAGCTCGGACGAAGAGAACCTTCAAAAGGATTCCCAGGGGAGAAAAAAAAAATGAAAAAAAAAAAGTGAGCTAAGACTTCCCGAACTTAGAGGATAAAAGTGCCCGCGGTAAAGAGAGACAGTGGCTGGTGTTGCTCTTGGACCAGATCCTCTGGGCGTTTTTCACCAGGGAAAGTGAAGCTGTGGTGGTTCTCTAAACAAGAGAGACGCTGTGGGTGTGTCGGCTTCTTGTGGGTTATCTCCCATCACCCTCCTCTCTGCCAAGGGGGGAGGGGGGGGGGGGGGGGGGGGGAGAATGACACAGGTGTTCTTCCCTTCGCCTTAGCAAATGGTGTTGGTTTGAGAAAAACGAAAAATGACAAGCCATCACTAAGGCACTGTGGAACTGTTTTCGCTGATCGAACTGGAGCCGCTAGAACGTAGGTAACTGTGCAAGCGCTTGTCTTTCCGTGGCTGTTTCGGTTGTTCCTTGTGTTCCCCAACACAACGTTCCGGTTGTCTAGTTGTTGGACCACACACACACACACACACACACACACACACACACACACACACACACACCACCACCACCACCACCATCATCATCATCATCATCATCATCCGCCATTCTTTCTCTTTTATTCTCTGTCTCTCTCTATTTCTCTGTCTGTCTCTCTTTTTGTGTCTCTCTCCCCCCCCCCCCCCACCCCGCCTCTCCTTCTTCCTCTCCTCCGCTCCTCCTTCCTCTGTGTGTGTGTGTGTGTGCGTGTGCGTGTGTGTGTGTGTGTGTGTGTGTGTGTGACAAGCGAATAAATGTTAGGCAAAATAAGATAAAAAGAAACAAGAAGGTCGCGGGGGGGGGGAATAAAGATAGAGTGTGGTACTAACCCTGTCGTGTGAGGAGGGGGGAGGGTCTGTGAATGTGTAGTGGATAGTTTCGTCGGACTGTTTGATCGATTTAAAAGATTTTGTGTCAAAGGTATGCAGGTGGAAGGAGAGGTTTGGGTGTGTGTGTGGGGGGGGGGGGGGGGGGGGGGGGGGGATGGAGGGATAAACTGGATCATGTTGATGATACTTTAAATTGAATTCATGTTGTGTGGGGAAACAAGGAACATGACCGCGAGTTTGAAAAGCTTTGGAATTGACAATCACGTAAAAGAACAAGCAACAAGTTAGCAAACAAAAACGAAAATGAAAAAAAGAGAGAAAAAGAGAGGGGAGTGGGGGGGGTGTATGGGGAGGGGAGGGGGGGGGGGTAGGAGACAGACAGAGGTCTTGTAATGGATAATTCGTTTGTAAGTGGGAGGGGGGGGGGGGGGATCAGCATTCCAGTGAAGGGGGGGGGGGGGGGGGGGGAGGCGGACACAGCGCTGAGATACTATTACGGGAGAAACAAAACAAAACAGAAGTGTCGCACCAACTTCGGCGGGAGGGACCAAAACGCTGTGACAGAGAGGACGAGGGGAGGGTGTGTCGGAGAACACGGCACCACCAGACTGGCTTGGACTGCGCGTCAGGAACACTCATCACGTGGCACGGACAGTGGAAGAGTCTGCTGGCTGCTTCCATCACTTCTTCTTCGTTGGGCCCCCCCCGTGTCTTCGCCATACAGACCGGGCCGGGCCGACGCCGGCTGGAAACCTGACGGCGGCTGGCCTCTTGACTCGTATTACTATGCTCATCATTCCATTATTTTCGATTTTTTGTTTGTTTGTTTTTTAATTGGTTTGCATTTTCTTTTCTCCTCGTGTTTTGTAGTGGATTGTGTGTTATTACAGTTGCCTTGTGTTGTCAGAAGTCTGCATACCTTGGTTAAGCCGTTATTGTTTGAAGTTTCTTGTGTTTGTTTGTCCTTTTAAAAAAAAGAAATCGTTGAATGTTTATGTGTATATCTTAAGTGTGTATCTGTGTGTGGTGGTTTGTGTGTATGTGCGCGTGCAGCACGTTTGGGTATATTGTTTGAAGTTTCTTTTGTTTGTTACTTAAAAAAAAAAAGTTTTAGGTTGAATGCTCATGCGTATACCTTAAGTATGTTTCTATGTGTGTTTGTGTGTATGAATGTGCGCGTGCAGCGCGTTTGGGTGTAGGTGTTCGGTATTTTTGGTCAACGCGTGAAGCGGTTTGGTACTTTTAAAATCTGGTTGCCTGTTTTACATTTTCATAGTACTCTTTGGTACAGGTCTCAACATTTCAACTTTTCTTTTTTCTTTTTTTTTTTTTCTTTTTTTTTTTACATCGGGGAAAAGGCCTCATTGAATCACACGTACTGTTTAAAAATGAATTCTGTTTTAGGTCGTCAGAGTGCAGAAAGTTGAATAAGAGCTTTTAGAGAAATGATTACACGTCGTCAGTTTTAATATGTATAAACGTACACCTAATCTTAGAATTCATTTGCAGTATTTTTTTTTTAAGAAAAAAAGTTTTATCTCGGTTGTTTCATCACCATCCCAGTGTACAGAATTATGGAACTCATAACACTGACGATCAGTTTCCGGTGAAAACAAGAGTCAGTTCTCGAAAAACCGTGTAGAGTTAATGATTTGAAATCTTTGTTTCAAAAAGAAAAAAAAAGTCAGGTTATGTAAAGAAAGGAATCAAATTGTGAGGTATGGATGTTTTGGAAGCTCTTGAAAAGTGTTTTGAATTGTTCGTTCGGTTTTTGTCCGAGATTGTATGACAGCTGAAAAGAGGGATTATTTTGGTTTAGATTCACATTACAGGTCGGCAATGGTCTCGGTTCTTAAGAAATGGGGTGATATTCCTTCGTAAGTTTGATGGCACGCGTTGGCATTTTTTGTTTCATCACTTAGAAGAAAAAGCTACCTAATTGTGTGTGTGTGTGTGTGTTTGTGTGGAGGGGAGGGATGGGGGTGGGAGGGTTAGTGGATGGGTGCAGATGCCTTCGCGCGCGCGCGCGCGCGCACACCTGCGTGTGTGGGACAGAAGTCGTGGGATGCTGTGTGTGTTTGTTACTTTTTTTTTTTTTTTTTTCTTTAAGATTGGTGTATATGTGGCAGCATATGTCTGTCTTTTCTCTTCATTTATGATTGTTAGGCGTACTGAGAGCACTTTATTCTCGGTTCTCAAAGAGCATGATTGGGGGGGGATGGGGGGGGGGGGGGGGGGTTGTATTGTATGTATGTTTGTATCCGCGTGGTTCCAGGGCGTAAGGTTAGGACGATCAGATCTCTTTTTCCTTTGGAGAGGAAACCCGAGTTGATAACATACACAGCCCGGGAACCGACTCGCACGTGGACATGTACCTGGATTATATCATATCCAGTTCTTGTGTGCATTTCTTTTCCCTTTCTTTTTTCTTATTTTTTTATTTTTTCGATTTGAGTCGTTTGGTTTCGTTTTGTGTGCATGTCGGTAACGAGCGTGGCTAAAACACAAAAATCTGTATATCTTTCCAGTTTCCTTTTCCAGTTTCACTTTTTGTTTGATTACCGTGTTGTGGAGATAGCGCGCCTCCCCCCCAAGTCTGGGGGGGGTTTTTGTTTCTTTGGTGTGTGTGCGTGTTTTGTTTTGTTTTTCTCCTCTCAACGCAGGGTGTCCCTTTCCGTTATACTTGCAGACGACAGGGTGGGGGTGTTGCCGGCTAAGCACAGCTACAGGGACTGGTGTTGGTTGTTGGGAGGTAAGGTTGGAATGTGTACCACAAGGCTGGCTGCTTTTCTGTGTGTTGTTCCGTGTTGTCGGTGTGTTTTTTGTGAGGTGGGCACGTGTGCATTGAGAGAGCGTGTCTTCGCGACTCGTGCGTATGGTGCGTGTAGAGGGGATAGTGCCGGGGCTCTGTTTTCGTTTTGGGGGGGAAGTGTGTGTGGTGTGGTGTTGTGTGTGTGTGTGCGTGTGTGTTGTATTGTGTGTGTGTGTGGTGAGTGTGTGTCCGCGCGCGAGCGTGCGTGTGCATACGTGTGTGTGTGCGCACGTGTGTGTGTGTGTGCGCGCGCGCGCGTGTGTGTGCGCGCGCGCGCGCGTGTGTGTGTTTATGTGTGTGTGTGTATGTATGTGTGTGTGTGTCCCAAACGTGTATAGCCTTTTCCCAGTTGAATGTAGAAAGACAAATGTCTAGATATTAACTTTTTCCCCCCTTTTTTTTTTTATAGTTTTGATTTTTTTTCTTACTCTTGTCTGATAAGCAGGTCTAGATACATGGTGTTTTACTTTCGTTTCAAATCTTTGTGTGCTGTGTTTCGTGTTTTCTTTTCATTTCAAATCTTTTTCTGTGCTGTGTTTCGTGGATTTTTGTTTGCAGATCAGTTTTGAAATTGCTCTCTCTCTCTCTCTCTCCCACCCCTCCTCCGCCCATATAAATAACAACGATGAAGTAATGGAATTACAATTAGAAAAAAAAAACATTCCCAGTGCCTAAGTGATTTTTTAAAAAAAACACACACACACAATTCACCCTTCTCTCAACCACATTGTAATGTGACGAATAGCAGCAATAAGGGGGAAAACTTATTTCACTGAAGTGTGAGATGTTCATAAAGAAGGGGAAAATCCGAATAAGGAGGTGACATTTTGAAATGAAATCATAAAAAAAGAGGTAAAATTACAAGGTAAAATGATTAAGATGAGATGCGAATAGATTTGTAAGAATGAAAGCCAAAAAAACAAAAAGTTATGAGAAGGGATAATTATTTTTGTTTAAGCAAAAACAGAGTGAGGGGTCAGTTATAGGAAAGAAAAAAAAAAACAGTGGTGGATTTCGAGTATAAAGGGAAAAAAGAAATCTCCAAAGAAGACGCCAATCATTATGTCAAAAAAAAAAAAAAAAAAAAATCACAACGAGGCGGGAAAATAGGTGTGTTAAAAAGAAGAAGAAGAAAGAAAAAAAAAAAAAAAAGGAAAAAATGAGAGCCACATCAGAGGAACGATAATCATAACACACAGAGATTCGGATTAACCTTCGTAGGGTAAAATGCTGTAATTGTTTCCGAATTTCTCTTTCTCAGTCGACGGTACTGTCATATTGATCCAAGTCAACTATGCATTCTAATGTTTCAGTGAGCGAAGAGGTTTTTTTCTTTTTTTTTTTTTTAATAAAGCGTCATGGTGGTTTGGATCCGTTCGGGTTGATCCGGGGTATTCTGTTTTCTCCTTCATCGTTTACTTAATTCATTTCTTGTCGGTGGTGGTGGTGGTGTGCAGTTTAGATATTCCTATTTCAGTTTCAGCGTAGCCCCCACTTTGTCAGTGTTTAGCTGTGCTAATTCATTTGTCTATCATTGTCACGTTAGCTTGGCTGTTGAGTACCCTGAGTTGACTTATGTCATACTTTCTGTCTTTGCGTCATACTTTTTCGTCTTTGCGTCATACTTTCTGTCTTTGCGTTATACTTTTCTGTCTTTGCGTCATACTTTCTCTTTGCGTTATACTTTTCTGTCTTTACTTCATACTTTGTCTTCATCCCTTCAGGTTTTTGTTTGTTTTGTTTTGTTTGTTTTTTCCCCTGTGCTTCCATATTGATTCAGGTCGTCAAGACTGCGTCTTTCGGGGCTTTCTGTTCTTCACTCTCTATCCTTTCATCATCGCGGAATTCACCACTACCTTGCTATCGCTGGATTTTTTTTTTTTTTTTTTTTTTTTTTTTCTTTTCATTTTTTTTTATCTCCCGACCGTCCAGATCTGAACCATTTATAGACATTTTGTTTGGCTAATGCAATAGTTTGATTTCTTTTCTCTTTGTGTATAATTGATTTCTTAGGAAGATGTCAGTTCTTTCTCATCAGCAGTGAGGGTCTACTATTCAGGTCTAGTCCTCGGTTCTGTCTTTCATTTTTTTTTTTTCTTACTTCCTTCTGTGATTACTTCTTCTGGTTGTGTCTCTGCATCACCTCCACGAGTTTAACTCTCCAGTGCTGATGACCAGGACCTGTTCACACACACACACACACACACACACACACACGTACGCACGCACACACAGTTTTAGCGCGCGTGCGTGCACACACACACACACACACACACACACACACACACACACACACGCTCTCTCTCACACACACACACACACACACACACACACACACACACACACGCGCGCGCGCGCGCGCGCGCGCACACACACATACATACACACGCACACATGCAAACACATACACACACACGCAAGCGCGCATACACATACATACATACACACAACACACGCGCGCGCGCGCACACACACACACACACACGCACACACACACACACGCCCGCGCGCGAGCACCCCCCCCACCCACCCACCCCACTCCCCATCCCACATATTCACTTCCCCCTTTCCACCTCTCTCTCTCTCTCTCTCTCTCTCTCTCTCACACGATTGTACATCATCACACCGGGAGAGTTTGAAGGTAAAAGACAAAAGTCGGCGGTTACAAGGCGGTGCATTGGAAATCGCATGCCATCATCTCACACGTAACTAAATGGAAGAGTCCGGCAGGGCTGAGATATAGACGACCACTGAACATCTGAATGAGAGTTCTGGTCTTCAGAATAACACAAAAACACCTGATGCAACAAGCAAAGGGTCGAGTTTTTTTTTTTTTTTTCTTACATAACGTAGTTGTAGTTCTGGACGTTCGTCGAAGTTTTTTTTTGGTGTCCACACTATCCGTGCAGGCTAATCAGTCACAGGAGCTCAGCACGTTTCATGTAACGCACATCCTCTCTCGTCTCAACAACATCACCTCCGCCCCACACTTCTCTCTCTCTCTCTGGTTCATTCTCGCTCTCTCCCTTTATCTTCCCCATTTGTCTTTACATCTCTCTCTCTCTCTCTCTTCCCCCCCCTCTCTCTATCTCTTCCCCCCTCTCTCTCTCTCTCTCTCCCCCCTCTTCCTCTCTCTCTCTCTCGCTCCTGTTTGCTACATTGTCACAAATGTTTACACACACACACACACACACACACACACACACACACACACACACACACATACATTGTCTATCTTTCTTTTTTTCTCCTCCTCCACCCTCTGTTTCCGTCTCTCTCTGTCCCCGTTTCTCTTTGCCTGTCTTTCTGTCTCCCTCCCTCGCTTGCGGCCCCTCCCCCTCTTTCTCTCTCTCTCCTCTCTCTCCCTCTCCCTCCTTCTCTCACGCTCTCTCTCTCTCTCTCTCTCTCTCTCTCTCTCTCTCTCTCTCTCACACACACGTGCGGGCGGAGGAAAGGGAAGGGGCGGCTGCGCAGTTTGCGGACGCATATACACAGGTAGTGTTTCTGCCATTTGATAATGCACACATTCTCTCTCTCTCTCTCTCTCTCTCTCTCCTCCCCCCCCCCCCCCCCCCCCCCCCCCTTGTTCTTCCCATTTCTCATTCTTCGTGCACTTCTGGTGTGATCCTTGCATCTTATTTTCGTCTTTCGTTTCAAGGATGGTTCCCGGAAGATGCCCAGGCCTTTCTTTCTTCATTTTACCCTTTTTTTCAGCCCTGTTACACACGCTGTGAAAGTGTCACAACACCAAACACTAGTGCAAAAATAAACCCAGACGCTCTGTAACAAACGCCAAAAATTCAAATCAGCAAGATAATCAATATCCATACAGCATACAGACTTGCATGGTGCGTGAGAGATGAAGTGGGGAGGGGGGGGGGGGGGGGGGGACGAGAAAAGGAAGAAAAAAAAGAACAAAAAAAAGGACCGCCTTTAAAAAAAAAGTCAAAAATGAAAGAAGAAAATAAAATAGTAAAGGCGGGGGTGGTGGAGGGGAAAAAAAACAAACACTCAGCTCTCTCTCGGTCTCTCTTTTCCCCCTTTGTCCATGTCACGAGACCATGCACCCACACACACACATTCCAAGCGCGCGGCACAACACACACACACACACACACACACACAGTTCAAGGTCTCTGCTGGTCAGACTGGGAGTTAACCGGGTTAGGGTCGGGTGGGAGGGGGTGCATGCAGAGACACAACTTCACTCCGTCCATCTCTCCTCATTCACACAGAACCTGAAAAGGCAGAAAATAAAAGACTCTTGTGTTTTTGTCAACGTTTAAGGCGTCGATCTACTGTCCGGCAGTACTCTACTCCACTACCGTGGGACAAACAATTGCTGCGACTGTTCGGTAAAGGTTCCGGACATCTCGAGGATGAAGTGGGATGGAAAGTAGACCCAAGTTTAATATCCAGTTTGGTCCCCGCTCTTGTCGACAGAAGATCTGGACCTTTAGTCTTCAAACTCGGTGTTTGTATTGTGGAGAACTTGAATACCCTCACTGTTAGTAGTCGAACCCGATCAATGCGTCATCGAAAAGCACGAAGACCAGAAGGAAGGTTACGAACCGACATGTAACGATCATGTTCAGCGGATTTTAACTGGGTTACCGTACGTTCGTTCTCGTTTTGAATGACATGGGGGAAAAAAAAGAATGTCCTACGCTCTTATTGTGTGGAAATTGGGTGTTTCATACCATTGTCGTTTGTAGTGTTGTACAAACCAAAGCAGTGTGTGTGTTTCCCAAGTCATCGGACACTGGCGGACTGTGTGTGTTCAGATTGTCCTACTGTACTGCCTGCCATTGGATCGCGGCCTTTAGATGTCTGCCTTTGCTGTTCCTTCCTTTCTTTTCTGTCCTGGCTGTTGTACAGAGTAGCAGCGCTGTGATTTCTTTCAGAATCGTGTTTCTGGGGTATGGTTTGTATCCCAACGCCTCGGAGAACCGAGTACAGAGTTTAACTCACAGATTATGTATACATTACGAAAACCGAGGGGGAGATTGCCAGATCATCCTGTTGATAAGAAACCATGGGTGAACAGTTGAGTCCCGCTCACAGTTTTCTCCTTGTTACCAGACTTCAAATGGAGGGTCTGGGTGCTAGTCTTTCAGACCAAACGGTCAACTGAGGTCCGTGTGCAGAACAGTACACTTTGCGCACGTTAAAGAACACAGTGCAATAAACAAAGTTTGCTTTGGTACCAGCTGCCGTGGCGAAGTGGTTAGCGCCGCGGACTCCCTGTTGAAAGGTTGGGGGTTCGATTCCATCAGAGCCTTGTGGGATTTTTTTCTGCCCCGACCGGCTCCTACCCAGAGTTGAGTTTGCTACGGGCTCAGTGGGAAGACTGGGACCACACAGTCGAGTTTCATCCACTTAATGGATGCGTCTCTGAGAGTGTTGCTCTCTAATTTCCTGACCAACACTTCAGATGTCTGTATCTCTCGCTGGTTGACGCCAGGATATATTACGAAAGTAAGCGTAGAGTACAGCCCTGTCGTACAGTCTCAGACCGGAATGGAAGTCCGTAGTATCATTCTCATTCATACAGATCAGCATTTACAACAAGAAGAAGTCCCAGATTCTGTGGGCCCTTTATCCCTGCTCTCATGGTGACCTCAGTTTTGACGTCCTGTCCGTGTCTATGGCCTTGGGGTCTCCGGTATCGGGAAGTTCATGGGGGCTGTCGTCGTTGGACGGACGTGGTCGCGCCCTCCGGTAGGGGAGGGTGGGGAGTGGTGGGGAGGGGCTCGGTCGCGACGGCTCTGCGACTAAGCAATTATTGTCGTCAGTAAGGGGCTTAGTAGGTGGTGTCCTGCGTATGTTCGATCAGAACAGGCCCACTACTGAACACCATCGAAGTGACTCGGCAGCAGTTGCGGTGTCTCCTCCGGTGGGTTGCCTTTTGACGTCTTGACATGTGGCTGTGGACAGGGGGTCGGAATGAGCGGCGTGGGTGCAATGCCACTGAGGTGGCACAGAAGGTGGGACTTAAAAAAAAAAAAAAGTTTGTCTCGGCAAAAGTATGTATGTGAAAACAACCTCTGGTTTGACAGATAAAGCAACGCGCATGGTTGCCACAACGAAAGGGTGGCGCCAGACCTGGGCGACCTGTTCTCCCCAGGAAAGGCAGCCTACATAGCACGCAGAAACGTCTGGTAACATGGACAATACTATAGACAAACTCTGATGAAATGAACAGTACTGTAGACAAACTCTGATAAAATGAATACTATAGACAAACTAATGAACAATACTGTAGCCAAACTCTGATACGATGAACAATACTGTAGACAAACTCTGATAAAACGAACAATACTATAGACAAGCTAATGAACAATACTATAGACAGACTCTGATAAAGCGAACAATACTATAGACAGACTCTGATAAAATTAACAGTACTGTAGACAAACTCTGATGAAATGAGACAAACTATCAAACAGCAAGACAAACATGTAACCCGATCAATGAATCATGCATAAATGTAATTTTTTTGTTTGTTTGTTTTTTTTGTTTGTTTGCTTTTATGCTCCCCTGACTAAGCAGATTAGCTTTGGGGAGGGGGGGAGGGGGGAGCGGGAGATAACTCAAATGAGAGGGATGATGACAATAAGAAAGACCAAACTCTAAACAGGACCACGGGTCAGGAGGAGTCTTCATTTGCTCCGAGCATTACCTTTCACTACTGGCCGTTACTTGGAGCATTATTCTCTCTTTTTTTTTCCTCCCGAGGGGGGGTGGTTTTTGCGGAATAAAAGTATCGGTAACTTTCGTTTCGTCAATTCTGTGACCTATGTGGGCCGTATGTAGCCACCTCTATAACTCGGCGTGTGCGTTTGTAGCGTGTGTTCTGAATGTGTCGCTTGTTCGTAAATATGTTTACTTCGCTGCATTTTGTCGTTGTTGTTGTTCTTTTCTCCGTGTGTGTGTGTGCGTGTTGTATTGTGGTGTGTGGTGTGTGTGTGTGTGTGTGTGTGTGTGTGTGTGTGTGTGTGTGTTGTGTGTGTGTGTCCGCGCGTGCACGTGTGTGTGCGTGCATGCTATTGTTATGATATAGATTATGCAGATATTTGGTGTTGAACGTGGGTAAAAATGGACCTTAACAAAAAACGAATAACAGGTGCATAGTACATTTAATCGCTTGTTGGATGTTTTTGTTTATTTAAGTCAAGAAAAACATTCCCACAGATTTTGTTATCTTTGTTCCATGAGAGAAAGAGAGAGATCAGAGTCAGTGCTGGACTTTTTCATCAGTGAATGCCATCTCTCTCTCTCTCTCTCTCTTCTGTTCTCTCTCTCTCTCTCTTCTCTCTCTCTCAGTTCTCTCTCTCTGTTCTCTCTCTCTCTCTGTTCTCTCTCTCTCTCTCTCTCTCTCTCTCTCTCTCTGTGTTCTCTCTCTTCTCTTTCTCTCTCTCTCTCTGTTCTCTCTCTCTCTCTCTCTCTCTCTTTCTCTCTCTCTCCTGTCTCTCTCTTCTCTCTCTCTCTCTCTGTTCTCTCTCTTCTCTCTCTTCTCTCTCTCTCTCTTTCTCTGCATTTTCTCTCTGTCTCTCATTGACCTTCTCTTAAAATGCAGCTAAGAAAGTGAGAGTAAAAGACAGGCAAACTGGTTCGATTCTTTGTTTGTGTAACACATGATGATGACCGCAACAATCAATTCTTTGTTTTCTGTCAGATTTTGGCTTTACTTTGATTTTCATGTTATGTTTGGCAGAATTGATTTAAGAATTTTCGTTTCCTTAACACCTTGGTTTTTAAATTTTTGATGTCATCGATAACCTTTTTATACCTATGTTCATTGTCAGTATTCTTGTGTGTCGCATTATAGTGATTGTAACATCATATTATTGGTCATGTTTTTAGTTTGATTAAAAAAAGGAAAAACAAAAGATACAGAATGTTCACCTTGCTATTTCATTTGATGATGTTTGAAAATGAATTCCTCA
>JADBJO010000323.1:57500-60000 GCA_016801955.1 Conus betulinus | reverse complement strand
GTGGTACTGCATCCACGCCGCTCATTCCGACACCCCGTGCAAGCTGCAGCCCGATCAAGTCCCGCCGCAGCCCCCGGCACCGGCAATCCACACGGAGCAGTCGATGTAAAGTCCTCAGGTGGCAACCCACCGGAGGAGACACTGCACCGCTGCCGAGTCACTTCGGTGGTGTTCAGTGGCGCCTGTTCTGATCCAACATACGCAGGACACCACCTACTAAGCCCCCTACTGACGACAATAATTGCTTAGTCGCGGAGCCGGCGTGAGTGAGCTCTCTTCCCCGAAGGCACCACCACGTCCGTCCAACGACAGCCCCCATGGGACTTGCCGATATTGGTGACCCCGACGAAATCAAACCAAGGCCATAGACGTGGAGAGGACATCGAAACTGGGGTCACCATGAGAGCTGGGCATGAAGGGCCACAGAAACTGAGACTTTTTTTTGTTGATCAATGAGAAATGAGGATGTTGAAGATGATGCTACGGATTTCCATTCCGGTCTGAGACTGCATGACAGGGCTTTACTTTACGCTTCCTTTCATAATATATCCCAGCGTCAACCAGGCCCGAGAGATAAAGACACCTGAAGTGTTGGTTCAGGAAATTTGAGCAACACTCACAGAGACGTATCCATTAAGTGGATGAAACTCGACTGTGTGGTCCCAGTCTTCCCAACTGAGCCCGTAGCAAACTCAGCTCTGGGTAGGAGCCGGTCAGGGCAAGAAAAATCCCACATGACTCTGATAGGAATCGAACCCTCGACCTCCCAATCGGGAGTCCGCGGCGCTAACCACTTCGCCACGGCGGCTGGTACCATATATTTGTAGACATTGAATTGAGATGATGTTCACAATATAAGAATGTTATCATTAAAAAAAAAATGTTAGCAAGGAGGGGGGGGGGGGGGGGGGGGACGAGGGAGGGGGATGGGAAAGTGGGAGCAGGGGGGGGGGGAGGGAACACTCGGATGGTGTGTAGGAGGAAAAATACTGGAGGGAGGGTTACAGGTGGAAATCTGAAGTGACCCAACAGTGCAATCAAATTAATAATGTTACTTAACAGACTTGTGGAAAAGAAAAGGTCCGTCGTTACAGAGAAACAAACGACAAAGAATCCAAAAATGACTTTAAAAACAAAACAAAACAAACAAACAACATCAACAATTCCAGTGTCTGTAGGTGGCACAGTTGCATGCAAGAGAGACTTTGCGAAAACACAGTAAAAGATATGAGCTGAACAGTGACGCCACAAAGACAAACACTCTCAATATTCGGGCAATCTTTCGTCTGCAGAGAATTATATTAAAGTCTGAAGCCGACTTGAAACAGGTCTACAGATCGGAACAACTTCTGATTGAGTACTTTGTCGAGGTTTTGACAAGGAATCATCTTAAAACGTCCCTTTGTCGAGATTTTGACATGGAATCATCTTAAAAACGTCTCCTTGACGAGATTCTGACGTGGAAGCATCTTAAAACGTCTCTTTGACGAGGTTTGACAAGGAAGCATCTTTAAAACGTCTCTTTGACGAGGTTTTGACAAGGAAGCATCTTAAAAACGTCTCTTTGAAATACACCGCTCATTTCTGTGTACGACAAAAGCAAATCCTTCACTTTTCTTTGGCAGTATCAAGACCCCTTTTTGGCAGTATCAAGACCATCAGTCAGAACTTCAAATGGTTATTTTTTTTTCTTCAAAATCAGTTCTGATTCATGCTGCTGCGATGTACGGACAAGCCTCTTTTGTTGCTTCAGACACAAAAATCTGGACTTTTGCACCATCAGCATCTGGGAAAGGGGGGGGGGGGGGGGGGGTGTAGGTCCAGGAGGAACAGGGTGTACGAGATGCCACGTCATGTAGATCCATGCTTGAAGAATTAGGAACGTCTGACATATATCATGTGGGAAAAAGTTTGTACATTTGAATTCTGTGCATTTTTTGAAATCGATGTCAGTTCCTCATAGATCTGAAATAAATGTTAGCGAACCGCCAAGAGAAACGTGGACAAACAAGTCACAAGACAAAACACGACGCGTTTCGACCAAACAAATAGGACAATGAAAATGGACGAGTTTGTCACTTAGCTTTGATCTCTTCAGCGCAGATTCAACGCCTATACCTTGCGCTGAAGAGATCAAGCTAAGTGACAAGCTCGTTCATTTCATTGTCCTATTTGGTGTCTTGCCTGAAGAAGACCTAAGAGGTCGAAGCGCGTCGTGTTTTGTCTTTGACTCGTTTGTCCACGTTTCTCTGGCCGGTTTGCTAACATTTATTTCAGATTTGTTTACATTTCCGCCTGCAGTGGTCTCACTTTGCAACCAGTGCCTCACAGTCTTCGACAGCTTACTACTAGAAAGTAGCAGAACTCAGTTTGTTTTTCCCTCATCGAGTGGCAGATGATGGTGAAACTAGTGTCATCAACCAACAGTACTGTTTGTTTTTTTTCCAATAATACTTTGTGCATGAGTTTCCCTTCCCTCTTCCCTCTTCCAAGTCAAAGT
>JADBJO010000323.1:52500-55000 GCA_016801955.1 Conus betulinus | reverse complement strand
ATAAACATACACAAAATGACGCCACCATCCTTCCCTTCATACTATGCTCAACTCTAAAAAGTGGCGCGCACGTGCGCGAGCGCGTGCAACACACACACACACACACACACACACACACACACACAGCACACACAAAACACCGGCCCACACCACATCACAACGCACACGCACGCACGCACGCACGCACGCACGCACACACACACACACCACACACACACACACACACACACACACACACACACACACTTTTCAACGAAAACAATGCTGAGAAAAGGGGACGCAAACCCTGCTCGCCTAAGCCCTTCCCCGCGTGCGTGCGTGCGTGCGTGCGTGCGTGCGTGCGTGCGTGCGTGCGTGTGTGTGTGTGTGTGTGTGTGTGTTGTGTGTGTGTGTTTTTGTGTTAGAGAGAGAGAGATAATGAATGATGTAATGTAATGTAATGTTATGCAAAAAGGATATTCATAGAGTGCTTTATCTCGCAAGAGCCCAAAGCGCATATTACAGAAACATGGAAAAATACTAATTCTAACTCAAAGCACACACACACACACACACACACACACACACACACACACACACACACACACACACACGAAAAGCACACACATGCAGACAGACACACGAGCGCGTCAACACCAGCAAACACACGCGCACAGAGTAAGTGAATATCCTTAATCAGTCCGAGGGAAAAGATGAAGGCGGGGGAGTAATGAATGAATGAATGAATGAATGAAAACGAACGAAAGAACGAACGAACGAACGAATGTAAGAACGTGTGAATAGTTTATTTTGGTAAGCTTCACAAAGCCCGTTCACAAGGATTGGAGACGGGGGAGGTGGGGGGGGGGGGGGGGGGGGGGGGGGGGGGGATAGAGTGCACATAAAAACAAAAAATCAGAAATAAACAAAACCAGTCATGACAAGCTCCTAGCATAACATTATCAGTCTCCCAAATCCCCCGAAGTCGGAGTGTGGGGCTGCCCATGTGGTTGGGTAATCAAAAACGGTCACACACGTAATGTTCTCATCCCCAGCTGATGCGTTTGTACCATAGTGTTAAAGTGCTTCGGCTGTTCGGATGATCCCTGGAGTCTTTTAGCCAGGGTACGACAACAACATCATCCTCAGCATTATTTTGCATGAACGCCTGGGTTCACGTCCATGTCATTTTGGAATTCTAACTCTGTGCCATGTTGATGCCTGTTCTGCGCCAGACGGTCTACTTGGTGCAGACAGACATACAGGTAATGCATGGTGGTAAAGCGGACAGACAGACGGGCAGGCAGACATACAGGTGATGGATGGTGGTCAGCGGACAGACAGACGGGCAGGCAGACATACAGGTGATGGATGGTGGTCAGCGGACAGACAGACGTCGGCACAGGCAACTCCATTGGTGCTGTCACTTTTTTTTTGTCTTCAGAATTGTGTAAGAAACGAGGTGGGGTCGGCAGGGAACAGACCAGACAGGGCAGACTCACATTCACTCGCCTGTCTTGAAATTTAGTCAAAAACATGGCTACTTTACCATTGTGCCCAAGGCATTGTGTGATTCATTCATAAATTAAGGCTGAATACTTGGGAACACTAACTATTCTCATGGTTATTTACTTGTGTCTGCAGAGACAACATTTCTGTGCGTCATCTTTTGTTGCTTGAATGCTCAGTGTTGACCTCGCTCTATCAGGAGAAAGGTATCGAGGTGAATAACTTTGATAAGGTCAACATGTGTGTTGCTGAAAAATTGCCATGGTTATATTTCCCAGTCACAGGTTGCAAAATTTTCGTAAAAGATCACAACTTTTGTGCCCCACTAGGGTGTTTCACTTAATGTAAATATGCACATGTCAGATGTGACTTTGCAAGTACTAGATAAGTTGAGTGTGTGAGGGTTTTTTTTTTGTGTTGTTTGTTTGTTTTTTTTGTTTTTTTTTTACAACTGTCTGATATCACCCGGCGATGAAAAGACATGAGACAAACCACTGAACTGAACTGAACATCGCCCGTGCTTCATGTGTTCCTCGGCCCTTCGGCTATCCCTGTTGACCTGTGACAGACAGTTCCTCCCTGAACACAGCGCTGTGAGCCTTGGGTTGTGTTTGGCAGGAGGAATGGTCAGCAATCTTTTTTTTTTTTTTTTTTTTTCGGGGGAGGGGGGGGGGGGTTCTTTTTGTTTTTTGGTTGATTTTTTTTAACCTAAGAAAAACAGTCTGATTTTCCTCTGTCTTCACTTTGAAAAGACGATAATGTCATATTAGCAGAGCGGCGTTCAGGATTTTTTTTTTTTTTTTTTTTTTTTTTGTGTTACTGAACACAACGGAAGACCTTTTAACGGACATTTTAGATGTTTTCTTTTAAAGATTGACAAAATTTACTGGAGCCGTGGGAAGTTCGACTTTCTGGCTGCCAGACATGGGAAGTTACTCTGCAGAGAGAGAGAGAGAGAGAGAGAGAGAGAGAGAGAGAGAGAGAGAGAGAGAGAGAGAGAGAGAGAGCAAAT
>JADBJO010000323.1:40000-42500 GCA_016801955.1 Conus betulinus | reverse complement strand
ACACAGGTAGGCCCTGTCTCGATAGGGATTTTACAGTCACAGTCCAGACACTGATATGTGTTCGTAGAGTGCACATGGAGAGCAATGACTATATGTAATACACAAGACGTTGTTTTCTGTCTGTGCGACTAAATCATTTCTGAATCTTATGAATCAGAGTACAGCGTGTTTTCTGGAGAAAACACACACACACACACACACACACACACACACACACACAAAACCAAAACAAAACATACACCGGGAATGGGTAGTTTTACCATAATTATTTTCAAAATGTATTTCATTTTTGAAATAAACCTAGGGAACACAGCTAAGGATACAAGCAAAAAGTACTACTTGTTAGCTATAAATACGTTGTGGCGACATACAAACAGAACTGAGGAACTGGTGATTCAAGAATCACTATGCAGGAGACTGGAATTTGGTATTCTTCTGCGCACGTAGGCTGATACTCCTGCGGACACTCCCTATATGGACAGACAAGTATTAATCCCATCTACCCAACAAAAGGAGTGGAGGTTTGTGTGTATGACCGTTTTTTATCGCGCCATTAAGGCAGCCATACTCCATCTTCGGGGAAGTTGCATGCTATGTGTAAACATGTCATCCATACCAACGGCCACACTGGCCTCTTCTCTTCCGAAAGTTGCTGATGGGATTTGACGTTGTGTGCAAGATGTTAAGCGTGCGTTCACACACGGAACCTCGTTTTATAGTCTCATTCGAAGGACTGTGTGGGAAATGGAGTCAGAACCAATGTTCACTCCGAGGAAAAAATCCCCCTGTACCGAAACAGGCCGGCAGAGATTCGAACCCGCAACCCCAAGATTACGAGCCAGGCGCTCTACCAACCGAGCTATTCCGGCCCCCGAATTTGTATTCAAACCCAGCTGTAGATCTCTATTGTGATGAAAACACAGAGCCAAGGAGTACGTTACTGGAATCATGTCTACATTAGAACTAATGAGAAACCTTGATCCGGAAGAAAACATAACTCCAAAAGGAATGCTGCTTACGACACCGAATCGCCTAGCAGACGTGACAGCACAGAGCACACAGAACAAACAAGGAAAAGCCTCCCCCCCCCCCCCCCCCCCCCCCCCCCCCCCCCCCCCCCCCCCCCCCCCCCCCCCCCCCCCCCCCCAAAAAAAAAAAAAAAAAAAAAAAAAAAGGATGCTCCAAGCTTGCCCAGAAACCCCATACCGAACACATCTACACAACAACAAGAACTGGAGAAATGAATAAATTGGGGATGTCTCCTTGTTTGTTCTGTGTGCTCTCTGTGCTGTCATGTCTGCTAGGCGATTCGGTGTCGTAAGCAGCATTCCGTTGGAGTTATGTTTTCTTGTGGGAGCAAGAGTTACCCTGCTTGTTTGTTGTTCATTGTTTACTGTTCCCTGCCTCATTTCGTATTTACTTTCTTTGTCTGGAGCTTCTTTTTTTTTTCATTCCCGCAAAAGCCGCCTGGGCTATTTCTTAGTTTCATGAACATCAACACTGAATGTAATGTAAACGACGCTGATATTTTCTGTAGATAACGCAATGACCTTTATTACGGTTGAAAGCATCCTTTTAAACGATTCCCGCAAAGCCGCCAAGGCTATTTCTTGGTTACACAAGCACAAACATTACATGTAAACAACGCTGTTTTCTATACATGACGCAGTGATCATTATCTTATTAAAGTTAAACCATTTTCAAAGCGATTATCAAAAAAAAAAAAAAAAAAAAAAAAAAAAATCCAACTCTGTATTATTAAAGATAAAAGATTAAAGATACACTATTTATGAATTTTTAAAAAAGTTACGTGCTAGTACAATCCTCTTCCTTATGCAAGCCAAAGCTTCAAACAAATGATCAGACTGAATTTGTTCCGTTTCTTTGTTTGTTAATGGTTTTTCTTTTTTGTTGCTGTTGTTGTTTTTCAATCAAATCAGCTGCCTTGGACACACCACGGATGGAAATTAGGGCCAAACAAGCAAAAATATAGAAATGAAGGTGAAAGGAAAGCAAAAACAAACAAACAAACAAAACCAACAACAAACAACACCCATCAGAACAATAACCTCTGACCCTGAGCAGCAAAATCGCGTTCGCAACAAACTGACAGTACAACTCTGAGGGAAAGCACAAAATAGAGAGAGACAGAGATTACAACATGAAACCACCACCACCCCCCCCCCCCCCCCACACACACACACACTCCCCCTTCATAATCTCTGACCCAACTCACACACCCGCTCGTCCCCGATCTTTTTTTTAATTTTTGTGTTCAGCTATTTTCACAGACGTAAGAAGTGGGTGCATCAACTGAAAATTCTCTGCTAATTACTCTCTCTCTCTCTCTCTCTTATTATTGACTGTGGATATTTTGAACAGCTGGGTTCGTGTGTGTGCGTGCGTGCGTGCGTGCGTGCGCGCGCACGTGTGTGCGTGCGTGTGTGCGTGCGTACATGCGCGTGCGTGCGTGCGTGCTTGCGTGCGTGCGTGCGTGCGT
>JADBJO010000323.1:20000-35000 GCA_016801955.1 Conus betulinus | reverse complement strand
AGTCAAGTAAATTCAGCTTTATTTACTTACGAATTTCATGGAGCTTTATGTTAAGGGACGGTTTATTTACATACAATACACCAACCTTGATGGCCGAAACAAACAGAAAGAAGAATCCAGGCGTTTGAGACCAGGTGACTGAGGAAACTACTCCGCATCTCCTACAAAGAACACAAGACCACTGATTATGTGCGGAACCTGGTCACCAATCTAGTTAGGCCCCACGAACCACTGCAGGCAACGATCGAACGACGGAAGATGGCATAGTTTGGCCACGTCATTCGTCACAACACTTTCTCCTAAACCATCCTTCAAGGTACCGTTGAAGGAGGGCACAGACGAGGACGGCAGAGAAAGAGCTGGTCCGACAATATAAAGGACTGGACCAAAATGACTATGCCAGATCTCCTCAAGACAGCCACTAACAGAAGAGCCTGGAGAGAAACGGCGGCTGCCTCATCACGTTCCCCCCCAACGACCCCAGCGGCCAGGGGAATGACTGACTGACTGACACCAACCTTCTCTTTCCCGTCCCTTGAGGGAAGATCACCCGATAAAACCCAACATGGCTGCAGGAGAAAATTGCAAACGATTTGGACCCAGGACAATCCAACACACTGTACACAACCACGCAGGCACTACGTCTGGGCCAACGTGAGTTAACCCTAACAGTGCCCCAAACACCCAGTATTGTGTGATAATGCACGTGCAAACGTTGTTCACCATTATCATTGCGATTTCCTTGGTGTTTGTTTCAGATGTTCATAAACTTGTTGCCTCGTGTGCATATTACAGGATGAGGGTACTCATTCACCGCAATCATCGTAATTGTCTTCCTGTTGTTTTGATGTTTGACAGCTTGTTAAGTGCTTGTATTGGTTACATCTTTCGGATTCTCATGTGCAGGAATCATAGTTGCGTGGTGATGAATTAATCCTGTTTTATTGCCGCTCATTTTAACATTTTGTTCCGGCGGCCTGTCAACAGATTCTAGATTCTACCTGTCTGTCTTAGGATCTGACTAGCGTTTAGAGACTACGTCATGAATTTGAGGCCTCTTAAAGGTATGTATATTCCATATGTGTACAAGGACCAAGATTGTGCCGTGTGCAATTGTCCTGCAACAGCAGATATAAAGCGAGGAGGGGGAAGGGGGGGGGGGGAGGTCATGGGAAGAGAGGAAGAATAAGCGATTCAGGGGAAGTGAGGTAGGGAGGCATGTGTGTGTGTGTGTGTGTGTGTGTGTGTGTGTGTGTGTGTGTGTGTGTGTGTGTGTACCTGTGTATTTTTAATCTCCAAATAGTCTTCGCCATTTTCTTTTTTTTTTTTTTTTTTTTTTTTTAAATCTGTGCCTTCCTTCTTTCTGCTTTTCCAGTCTGTTCATTTTGTTTCCATGAAGTCTCCAACATTTCAGTCCTGGCAATTATTTGTAGACTGCTCTACTTCCACAATTAGACGTTGTGGAAGTCTTGTTAAAGGAGGCAGGTAATGGTAGTGAACAGAGAATAAGAAACAAGAAGAGTAACTCTTGCTTCCATGGTGAGACATTTGCCTTTATAGGTGTGTAATTGTCTGTTCATGGCAGCGAGAGTTACTTTTCTTTGTTTGTCATGACGGGATACCGTCGCTGCCACTTTAGCCGTTACTGTGGGCTATTTTTCCCCGTATGATTTTTTTTAATCAATTTTAAATCTTACAGCAAAAGCTTGGGCACGAAACAAACATCCATTCAAAAACTGTGTGGACTGGCAGGCGTCTTCAAAGAATGCACTTATTTCTTCACTTTGAACTGTATTTTCCATGCCTACATTCAACCGGATGTAGAATATGCCACGGACATAATGGGATTCGACCTGCGAAAAACTTCTTAACCCCGACAGAAATACACAGGCATATTTAGGGCATCTCTGCAAACTCATCAATGCAACTGAACATTCTTCCCTTCCATGTAAAACGTCGCTTCAATAACACCGTTTTCATGCATAATAAAATAATGTCTTGCACTTTCTGATCTTTGCAAGAAATTCCCAGTCAATAATATCCGGTATAAACGTATCATGTTCACTCTGCGATCATGACCTGCTCTCTTCAATTCATCTTTGCCGTGTTCAGGTGGTAAAACTATGAAAGGAGACCCCTAATCATCTTCAAAAAACAAACAAAACGAACAACAACAACAAAAAAACCCGATCTTGTCATCTTTCATTAAAGCACACGGCAATTTATTTGATGAAACATTTGTGAACACCTAGGTAGGGCACCTTTTGTTTTTTATGCCCTCCAGAGGCATGTAGGCCCCACAGTTTCAAGCCAGTAAGCTCTCTCTCTCTCTCTCTCTCTCTCAAAGACTGAGTTCTCTCTCTCTCTCTCTCTCTCTCTCTCTCTCTCTCTCTCTCTCTCTCTCAAAGACTGAGTCATGACCAGAGACACCCGAGCCAATCGTGACAAAGAGGGTAGTAAACCATTTGATCTGAGGAGACATGGGGAGCATTGTCTGTCTCGGGTGACAGACGGGGTGGGCGGGGGGGGGGGGGGGGGGGGGGGGGGGGGGGGGGACTAGAACGGAAAAAAGAAGGCAAGTCAGGAAAGGGGTGGCGGGTGGGGAGTGGTGGGGTGGGAGGGGGGGGGGGGGGGGGGGGGCGTCCATCGAGTCCTCGTTCAGCCAGCCTGTTGGCATGACAGACTAGGCACGACTCGGGGGATGGAGGGGGGGGGGGGGGGGGGGGGGGGGGGAGCTGATCAGAAGTCACAAAGACTTTTTGTTGTTGTTGTATGTTTGTATTTATATCTCGGGGTAACCATCCTCGCCCCTCCAATGATGATGTGTCGTACCGGATGGAAACCTTCCCAGAAGGGGTGGAATTTAAGGAAAAGAGCCAATCTAGCACAACAACACTCGCTTCACCAGAACGACAACAGGTTAAGACGAGGGCAACGTCAAAGGCCGCATTGTTGTTGTTGTTGTTTTCTTTTTTTAACGTTGGACGGCATCGAAATTGCAACTAAAACACACACACACACACACACACACACACACACACACACACAAAGACCCCACAAAACAACAACAATAAACAAAACCGCCGTATATAAGAGGTCCATGACTCAGTAAGCTCACAGCCACGTGCAAACACCAGGACAGGAGTCAGTGCTCCTAACAACAAAGTAGATGTTTATATAAAACAAAGCCGCTAACTGACATATATACAGAACTTTTTCGAGGCATACAGTTACTGAAGATCATTTTGTAAGTTTATTACAGCCATCAGGTTCGACACTAAACCCTTACGTCCAGTCTTGTTCTGTTTTCGATAGGATTTCATGGCTGATGTACTGATATTTTTTTTTGTCTTACTCACACGTGTAACAACAGTGTCTATGCAATCACACTTTTACGGTACTCTCTCTCTCTCTCTCTCTCTCTCTCTCTCTCTCTCTCTCTCTCTCTCTCTGCGTGCGTGCGTGCGTGTGTGTGTGTGTGTGTGTGTGTGTGTGGGGGGGGGGGGGGGGGGGGGGGGGGAGGGTCGGTGCCTGTGGAAAACTTTAACGTTGGCATTTTCTCAGCGAACACAATCATGAGCGTAATCAAACTTAACAATGTTAACACTTTCCCAGTCATCACACGTGCAAAAATGTCATTGGGTGGTTAACAGCTCCAAATCTGCGATATAAATGTTCAAAGCAGTAACATCAATATTACATCATGATTTTCTAATAAATTAGGATCACTGGTGATTACTGCTGTATACGCTGATAAAAGACAAGTTCAATAAATGCCTTTTTCACTTAGAAGAGCTGGAAATATGAATTAACTTGTTACAAAACGTAGGGTTAAACTAGACGACATTTAGGGTTATGCATGTTACGTCATAATATTACGTCATCTTGATAAAGCAAACATTCAAGGCGTTGGAACGGAGACCACACTGTTAGACAGAAATAGATCCATGGAATGAACTCTTCATCCTGTGTTCACACAGAGATAGATCCATGGAATGAACTCTTCACCATGAGTTCACACAGAGATAGATCCATGGAGTGAACTCTTCACCATGAGTTCACACAGAAACAGGTCCATGGAATGAACTCTTCTCCACGTGTTCACATAGAAATAGATCCATGGAATGAACTCTTCACCCTGTGTTCACATAGAAATAGATCCATGGAATGAACTCTTCACCATGAGTTCACACAGAGATAGATCCATGGAATGAACTCTTCACCATGAGTTCACACAGAAATAGATTCATGGAATGAACTCTTCACCCTGTGTTCACACAAAGATAGATCCCTGGAATGAACTCTTCACCATGAGTTCACACAGAAATATCCATGGAATGAACTCTTCACCATGAGTTCACACCGCACTGGGCACAGACAGAGAAGCAGGAATCAAGGTCAGGACATTTCACACTGCTGCAGTCGAGGAGGGTGGGGGTGGGGGAGAGGGGGGTAGGGACTGGCAGTGGCTGTGACATGACACGAGCAGGGATGGGGGGAGGGGGGGGTGGGGGGGGAGGAGACAGGGGCAGAGTAGGTAAGAGCGCCCTTGGGCACCGAAGATAAGAACCCACGGTCTACACAGAAATGAGAATGTGCCAAGTGGACTGCTCAGTGCCAGAGTTTAGTGCTACACACACTGACTGCACGTGTTGTCAGTGGACTGCTCAGTGCCAGAGTTTAGTGCTACACACACTGACTGCACGTGTTGTCAGTGGACTGCTCAGTGCCAGAGTTTAGTGCTACACACACTGTCTGCACGTGTTGTCAGTGGACTGCTCATTGCCAGAGTTTAGTGCTACACACACTACACGTGTTGTCAGTGGACTGCTCAGTGTCACGAGTTTAGTGCTACACACACTGTCTGCACGTGTTGTCAGTGGACTGCTCAGTTCCACAGTTTAGTGCTACACACACTGACTGCACGTGTTGTCAGTGGACTGCTCATTGCCACAGTTTAGTGCTACACACACTGCACATGTTGTCAGTGGACTGCTCAGTGTCACGAGTTTAGTGCTACACACACTACACGTGTTGACAGTGGACTGCTCAGTGCCAGAGTTTAGTGCTACACACACACTGTCTGTACGTGTTGTCAGTGGACTTTTCAGTGCCAGAGTTTTAGTGCTACACACACTGTCTGTACGTGTTGTCAGTGGACTTTTCAGTGCCACAGTTTAGTGCTACACACACTACACGTGTTGTCAGTGGACTTTTCAGTGCCAGAGTTTAGTGCTACACACGCTGTCTGCACGTGTTGTCAGTGGACTGCTCAGTGCCAGAGTTTAGTGCTACACACACTGACTGCACGTGTTGTCAGTGGACTGCACAGTGCCACAGTTTACCGCCACACACGCTGTCTGCACGTGTTGTCAGTGGACTGCTCAGTGCCACAGTTTACCGCCACACACGCTGTCTGCACGTGTTGTCAGTGGACTGCTCAGTGCCACAGTTTACCGCCACACACGCTGTCTGCACGTGTTGTCAGTGGACTGCTCAGTGCCACAGTTTACCGCCACACACGCTGTCTGCACGTGTTGTCAGTGGATGCTCAGTGCCACAGTTTACCGCCACACACGCTGTCTGCCGCCACAGTGGACTGCTCAGTGCCACAGTTTACCGCCACACACGCTGTCTGCACGTGTTGTCAGTGGACTGCTCAGTGCCACAGTTTACCGCCACACACGCTGTCTGCACGTGTTGTCAGTGGACTGCTCAGTGCCACAGTTTACCGCCACACACGCTGTCTGCACGTGTTGTCAGTGGACTGCTCAGTGCCACAGTTTACCGCCACACACGCTGTCTGCACGTGTTGTCAGTGGACTGCTCAGTGCCACAGTTTACCGCCACACACGCTGTCTGCACGTGTGTGTCAGTGGACTGCTCAGTGCCACAGTTTACCGCCACACACACGCTGTCTGCACGTGTTGTCAGTGGACTGCTCAGTGCCACAGTTTACCGCCACACACGCTGTCTGCACGTGTTGTCAGTGGACTGCTCAGTGCCACAGTTTACCGCCACACACGCTGTCTGCACGTGTTGTCAGTGGACTGCTCAGTGCCACAGTTTACCGCCACACACGCTGTCTGCACGTGTTGTCAGTGGACTGCTCAGTGCCACAGTTTACCGCCACACACGCTGTCTGCACGTGTTTGTCAGTGGACTGCTCAGTGCCACAGTTTACCGCCACACACGCTGTCTGCACGTGTTGTCAGTGGACTGCTCAGTGCCACAGTTTACCGCCACACACGCTGTCTGCACGTGTTGTCAGTGGACTGCTCAGTGCCACAGTTTACCGCCACACACGCTGTCTGCACGTGTTGTCAGTGGACTGCTCAGTGCCACAGTTTACCGCCACACACGCTGTCTGCACGTGTTGTCAGTGGACTGCTCAGTGCCACAGTTTACCGCCACACACGCTGTCTGCACGTGTTGTCAGTGGACTGCTCAGTGCCACAGTTTACCGCCACACACGCTGTCTGCACGTGTTGTTGTCAGTGGACTGCTCAGTGCCACAGTTTACCGCCACACACGCTGTCTGCACGTGTTGTCAGTGGACTGCTCAGTGCCACAGTTTACCGCCACACACACGCTGTCTGCACGTGTTGTCAGTGGACTGCTCAGTGCCACAGTTTACCGCCACACACGCTGTCTGCACGTGTTGTCAGTGGACTGCTCAGTGCCACAGTTTACCGCCACACACGCTGTCTGCACGTGTTGTCAGTGGACTGCTCAGTGCCACAGTTTACCCGCCACACACGCTGTCTGCACGTGTTGTCAGTGGACTGCTCAGTGCCACAGTTTACCGCCACACACGCTGTCTGCACGTGTTGTCAGTGGACTGCTCAGTGCCACAGTTTACCGCCACACACGCTGTCTGCACGTGTTGTCAGTGGACTGCTCAGTGCCACAGTTTACCGCGCCACACACGCTGTCTGCACGTGTTGTCAGTGGACTGCTCAGTGCCACAGTTTACCGCCCACACACGCTGTCTGCACGTGTTGTCAGTGGACTGCTCAGTGCCACAGTTTACCGCCACACACGCTGTCTGCACGTGTTGTCAGTGGACTGCTCAGTGCCACAGTTTACCGCCACACACGCTGTCTGCACGTGTTGTCAGTGGACTGCTCAGTGCCACAGTTTACCGCCACACACGCTGTCTGCACGTTGTCAGTGGACTGCTCAGTGCCACAGTTTACCGCCACACACGCTGTCTGCACGTGTTGTCAGTGGACTGCTCAGTGCCACAGTTTACCGCCACACACGCTGTCTGCACGTGTTGTCAGTGGACTGCTCAGTGCCACAGTTTACCGCCACACACGCTGTCTGCACGTGTTGTCAGTGGACTGCTCAGTGCCACAGTTTACCGCCACACACGCTGTCTGCACGTGTTGTCAGTGGACTGCTCAGTGCCACAGTTTACCGCCACACACGCTGTCTGCACGTGTTGTCAGTGGACTGCTCAGTGCCACAGTTTACCGCCACACACGCTGTCTGCACGTGTTGTCAGTGGACTGCTCAGTGCCACAGTTTACCGCCACACACGCTGTCTGCACGTGTTGTCAGTGGACTGCTCAGTGCCACAGTTTACCGCCACACACGCTGTCTGCACGTGTTGTCAGTGGACTGCTCAGTGCCACAGTTTACCGCCACACACGCTGTCTGCACGTGTTGTCAGTGGACTGCTCAGTGCCACAGTTTACCGCCACACACGCTGTCTGCACGTGTTGTCAGTGGACTGCTCAGTGCCACAGTTTACCGCCACACACGCTGTCTGCACGTGTTGTCAGTGGACTGCTCAGTGCCACAGTTTACCGCCACACACGCTGTCTGCACGTGTTGTCAGTGGACTGCTCAGTGCCACAGTTTACCGCCACACACGCTGTCTGCACGTGTTGTCAGTGGACTGCTCAGTGCCACAGTTTACCGCCACACACGCTGTCTGCACGTGTTGTCAGTGGACTGCTCAGTGCCCACAGTTTTACCGCCACACACGCCGTCTGCACGTGTTGTCAGTGGACTGCTCAGTGCCACAGTTTACCGCCACACACGCCGTCTGCACGTGTTGTCAGTGGACTGCTCAGTGCCACAGTTTACCGCCACACACGCCGTCTGCACGTGTTGTCAGTGGACTGCTCAGTGCACAGTTTACCGCCACACACGCCGTCTGCACGTGTTGTCAGTGGACTGCTCAGTGCCACAGTTTACCGCCACACACGCCGTCTGCACGTGTTGTCAGTGGACTGCTCAGTGCCACAGTTTACCGCCACACACGCCGTCTGCACGTGTTGTCAGTGGACTGCTCAGTGCCACAGTTTACCGCCACACACGCCGTCTGCACGTGTTGTCAGTGGACTGCTCAGTGCCACAGTTTTACCGCCACACACGCCGTCTGCACGTGTTGTCAGTGGACTGCTCAGTGCCACAGTTTACCGCCACACACGCCGTCTGCACGTGTTGTCAGTGGACTGCTCAGTGCCACAGTTTACCGCCACACACGCCGTCTGCACGTGTTGTCAGTGGACTGCTCAGTGCCACAGTTTACCGCCACACACGCCGTCTGCACGTGTTGTCAGTGGACTGCTCAGTGCCACAGTTTACCGCCACACACGCCGTCTGCACGTGTTGTCAGTGGACTGCTCAGTGCCACAGTTTACCGCCACACACGCCGTCTGCACGTGTTGTCAGTGGACTGCTCAGTGCCACAGTTTACCGCCACACACGCCGTCTGCACGTGTTGTCAGTGGACTGCTCAGTGCCACAGTTTACCGCCACACACGCCGTCTGCACGTGTTGTCAGTGGACTGCTCAGTGCCACAGTTTACCGCCACACACGCCGTCTGCACGTGTTGTCAGTGGACTGCTCAGTGCCACAGTTTACCGCCACACACGCCGTCTGCACGTGTTGTCAGTGGACTGCTCAGTGCCACAGTTTACCGCCACACACGCCGTCTGCACGTGTTGTCAGTGGACTGCTCAGTGCCACAGTTTACCGCCACACACGCGCCGTCTGCACGTTGTTGTCAGTGGACTGCTCAGTGCCACAGTTTACCGCCACACACGCCGTCTGCACGTGTTGTCAGTGGACTGCTCAGTGCCACAGTTTACCGCCGCCACACACGCCGTCTGCACGTGTTGTCAGTGGACTGCTCAGTGCCACAGTTTACCGCCACACACGCCGTCTGCACGTGTTGTCAGTGGACTGCTCAGTGCCACAGTTTACCGCCACACACGCCGTCTGCACGTGTTGTCAGTGGACTGCTCAGTGCCACAGTTTACCGCCACAGCCGTCACAGTTTGTCAGTGGACTGCACACCACGTTTACCGCCACACGCCGTCTGCACGTGTTGTCAGTGGACTGCTCAGTGCCACAGTTTACCGCCACACACGCCGTCTGCACGTGTTGTCAGTGGACTGCTCAGTGCCACAGTTTACCGCACACACACGCCGTCTGCACGTGTTGTCAGTGGACTGCTCAGTGCCACAGTTTACCGCCACACACGCCGTCTGCACGTGTTGTCAGTGGACTGCTCAGTGCCACAGTTTACCGCCACACACGCCGTCTGCACGTGTTGTCAGTGGACTGCTCAGTGCCACAGTTTACCGCCACACACGCCGTCTGCACGTGTTGTCAGTGGACTGCTCAGTGCCACAGTTTACCGCCACACACGCCGTCTGCACGTGTTGTCAGTGGACTGCTCAGTGCCACAGTTTACCGCCACACACGCCGTCTGCACGTGTTGTCAGTGGACTGCTCAGTGCCACAGTTTACCGCCACACACGCCGTCTGCACGTGTTGTCAGTGGACTGCTCAGTGCCACAGTTTACCGCCACACACGCCGTCTGCACGTGTTGTCAGTGGACTGCTCAGTGCCACAGTTTTACCGCCACACACGCCGTCTGCACGTGTTGTCAGTGGACTGCTCAGTGCCACAGTTTACCGCCACACACGCCGTCTGCACGTGTTGTCAGTGGACTGCTCAGTGCCACAGTTTACCGCCACACACGCCGTCTGCACGTGTTGTCAGTGGACTGCTCAGTGCCACAGTTTACCGCCACACACACGCCGTCTGCACGTGTTGTCAGTGGACTGCTCAGTGCCACAGTTTACCGCCACACACGCCGTCTGCACGTGTTGTCAGTGGACTGCTCAGTGCCACAGTTTACCGCCACACACGCCGTCTGCACGTGTTGTCAGTGGACTGCTCAGTGCCACAGTTTACCGCCACACACGCCGTCTGCACGTGTTGTCAGTGGACTGCTCAGTGCCACAGTTTACCGCCACACACGCCGTCTGCACGTGTTGTCAGTGGACTGCTCAGTGCCACAGTTTACCGCCACACACGCCGTCTGCACGTGTTGTCAGTGGACTGCTCAGTGCCACAGTTTACCGCCACACACGCCGTCTGCACGTGTTGTCAGTGGACTGCTCAGTGCCACAGTTTACCGCCACACACGCCGTCTGCACGTGTTGTCAGTGGACTGCTCAGTGCCACAGTTTACCGCCACACACGCCGTCTGCACGTGTTGTCAGTGGACTGCTCAGTGCCACAGTTTACCGCCACACACGCCGTCTGCACGTGTTGTCAGTGGACTGCTCAGTGCCACAGTTTTTACCGCCACACACGCCGTCTGCACGTGTTGTCAGTGGACTGCTCAGTGCCACAGTTTACCGCCACACACGCCGTCTGCACGTGTTGTCAGTGGACTGCTCAGTGCCACAGTTTACCGCCACACACGCCGTCTGCACGTGTTGTCAGTGGACTGCTCAGTGCCACAGTTTACCGCCACACACGCCGTCTGCACGTGTTGTCAGTGGACTGCTCAGTGCCACAGTTTACCGCCACACACGCCGTCTGCACGTGTTGTCAGTGGACTGCTCAGTGCCACAGTTTACCGCCACACACGCCGTCTGCACGTGTTGTCAGTGGACTGCTCAGTGCCACAGTTTACCGCCACACACGCCGTCTGCACGTGTTGTCAGTGGACTGCTCAGTGCCACAGTTTACCGCCACACACGCCGTCTGCACGTGTTGTCAGTGGACTGCTCAGTGCCACAGTTTACCGCCACACACGCCGTCTGCACGTGTTGTCAGTGGACTGCTCAGTGCCACAGTTTACCGCCACACACGCCGTCTGCACGTGTTGTCAGTGGACTGCTCAGTGCCACAGTTTACCGCCACACACGCCGTCTGCACGTGTTGTCAGTGGACTGCTCAGTGCCACAGTTTACCGCCACACACGCCGTCTGCACGTGTTGTCAGTGGACTGCTCAGTGCCACAGTTTACCGCCACACACGCCGTCTGCACGTGTTGTCAGTGGACTGCTCAGTGCCACAGTTTACCGCCACACACGCCGTCTGCACGTGTTGTCAGTGGACTGCTCAGTGCCACAGTTTACCGCCACACACGCCGTCTGCACGTGTTGTCAGTGGACTGCTCAGTGCCACAGTTTACCGCCACACACGCCGTCTGCACGTGTTGTCAGTGGACTGCTCAGTGCCACAGTTTACCGCCACACACGCCGTCTGCACGTGTTGTCAGTGGACTGCTCAGTGCCACAGTTTACCGCCACACACGCCGTCTGCACGTGTTGTCAGTGGACTGCTCAGTGCCACAGTTTACCGCCACACACGCCGTCTGCACGTGTTGTCAGTGGACTGCTCAGTGCCACAGTTTACCGCCACACACGCCGTCTGCACGTGTTGTCAGTGGACTGCTCAGTGCCACAGTTTACCGCCACACACGCCGTCTGCACGTGTTGTCAGTGGACTGCTCAGTGCCACAGTTTACCGCCACACACGCCGTCTGCACGTGTTGTCAGTGGACTGCTCAGTGCCACAGTTTTACCGCCACACACGCCGTCTGCACGTGTTGTCAGTGGACTGCTCAGTGCCACAGTTTACCGCCACACACGCCGTCTGCACGTGTTGTCAGTGGACTGCTCAGTGCCACAGTTTACCGCCACACACACACGCCGTCTGCACGTGTTGTCAGTGGACTGCTCAGTGCCACAGTTTACCGCCACACACGCCGTCTGCACGTGTTGTCAGTGGACTGCTCAGTGCCACAGTTTACCGCGCCACACACGCCGTCTGCACGTGTTGTCAGTGGACTGCTCAGTGCCACAGTTTACCGCCACACACGCGCAGTGCACGTGTTCAGTGGACTGCTCAGTGCAGTTTACCGCCCACACACGCCGTCTGCACGTGTTGTCAGTGGACTGCTCAGTGCCACAGTTTACCGCCACACACGCCGTCTGCACGTGTTGTCAGTGGACTGCTCAGTGCCACAGTTTACCGCCACACACGCCGTCTGCACGTGTTGTCAGTGGACTGCTCAGTGCCACAGTTTACCGCCACACACGCCGTCTGCACGTGTTGTCAGTGGACTGCTCAGTGCCACAGTTTACCGCCACACACGCCGTCTGCACGTGTTGTCAGTGGACTGCTCAGTGCCACAGTTTACCGCCACACACGCCGTCTGCACTGTTGTCAGTGGACTGCTCAGTGCCACAGTTTACCGCCACACACGCCGTCTGCACGTGTTGTCAGTGGACTGCTCAGTGCCACAGTTTACCGCCACACACGCCGTCTGCACGTGTTGTCAGTGGACTGCTCAGTGCCACAGTTTACCGCCACACACGCCGTCTGCACGTGTTGTCAGTGGACTGCTCAGTGCCACAGTTTACCGCCACACACGCCGTCTGCACGTGTTTGTCAGTGGACTGCTCAGTGCCACAGTTTACCGCCACACACGCCGTCTGCACGTGTTGTCAGTGGACTGCTCAGTGCCACAGTTTACCGCCACACACGCCGTCTGCACGTGTTGTCAGTGGACTGCTCAGTGCCACAGTTTACCGCCACACACGCCGTCTGCACGTGTTGTCAGTGGACTGCTCAGTGCCACAGTTTACCGCCACACACGCCGTCTGCACGTGTTGTCAGTGGACTGCTCAGTGCCACAGTTTACCGCCACACACGCCGTCTGCACGTGTTGTCAGTGGACTGCTCAGTGCCACAGTTTACCGCCACACACGCCGTCTGCACGTGTTGTCAGTGGACTGCTCAGTGCCACAGTTTACCGCCACACACGCCGTCTGCACGTGTTGTCAGTGGACTGCTCAGTGCCACAGTTTACCGCCACACACGCCCGTCTGCACGTGTTGTCAGTGGACTGCTCAGTGCCACAGTTTACCGCCACACACGCCGTCTGCACGTGTTGTCAGTGGACTGCTCAGTGCCACAGTTTACCGCCACACACGCCGTCTGCACGTGTTGTCAGTGGACTGCTCAGTGCCACAGTTTACCGCCACACACACACGCCGTCTGCACGTGTTGTCAGTGGACTGCTCAGTGCCACAGTTTACCGCCACACACGCCGTCTGCACGTGTTGTCAGTGGACTGCTCAGTGCCACAGTTTACCGCCACACACGCCGTCTGCACGTGTTGTCAGTGGACTGCTCAGTGCCACAGTTTTACCGCCACACACGCCGTCTGCACGTGTTGTCAGTGGACTGCTCAGTGCCACAGTTTACCGCCACACACGCCGTCTGCACGTGTTGTCAGTGGACTGCTCAGTGCCACAGTTTACCGCCACACACGCCGTCTGCACGTGTTGTCAGTGGACTGCTCAGTGCCACAGTTTACCGCCACACACAGTGTTGTCAGTGGACTGCCAGTGCCACACCGCCACACACGCCGTCTGCACGTGTTGTCAGTGGACTGCTCAGTGCCACAGTTTACCGCCACACACGCCGTCTGCACGTGTTGTCAGTGGACTGCTCAGTGCCACAGTTTACCGCCACACACGCGCCGTCTGCACGTGTTGTCAGTGGACTGCTCAGTGCCACAGTTTTTACGCCACACACGCCGTCTGCACGTGTTGTCAGTGGACTGCTCAGTGCCACAGTTTACCGCCACACACGCCGTCTGCACGTGTTGTCAGTGGACTGCTCAGTGCCACAGTTTTTACCGCCACACACGCCGTCTGCACGTGTTGTCAGTGGACTGCTCAGTGCCACAGTTTACCGCCACACACACGCCGTCTGCACGTGTTGTCAGTGGACTGCTCAGTGCCACAGTTTTACCGCCACACACGCCGTCTGCACGTGTTGTCAGTGGACTGCTCAGTGCCACAGTTTACCGCCACACACGCCGTCTGCACGTGTTGTCAGTGGACTGCTCAGTGCCACAGTTTACCGCCACACACGCCGTCTGCACGTGTTGTCAGTGGACTGCTCAGTGCCACAGTTTACCGCCACACACGCCGTCTGCACGTGTTGTCAGTGGACTGCTCAGTGCCACAGTTTTACCGCCACACACGCCGTCTGCACGTGTTGTCAGTGGACTGCTCAGTGCCACAGTTTACCGCCACACACGCCGTCTGCACGTGTTGTCAGTGGACTGCTCAGTGCCACAGTTTACCGCCACACACGCCGTCTGCACGTGTTGTCAGTGGACTGCTCAGTGCCACAGTTTACCGCCACACACGCCGTCTGCACGTGTTGTCAGTGGACTGCTCAGTGCCACAGTTTACCGCCACACACGCCGTCTGCACGTGTTGTCAGTGGACTGCTCAGTGCCACAGTTTTACCGCCACACACACCGTCTGCACGTGTTGTCAGTGGACTGCTCAGTGCCACAGTTTACCGCCACACACGCCGTCTGCACGTGTTGTCAGTGGACTGCTCAGTGCCACAGTTTACCGCCACACACGCCGTCTGCTGCACGTGTTGTCAGTGGACTGCTCAGTGCCACAGTTTACCGCCACACACGCCGTCTGCACGTGTTGTCAGTGGACTGCTCAGTGCCACAGTTTACCGCCACACACGCCGTCTGCACGTGTTGTCAGTGGACTGCTCAGTGCCACAGTTTACCGCCACACACGCCGTCTGCACGTGTTGTCAGTGGACTGCTCAGTGCCACAGTTTACCGCCACACACGCCGTCTGCACGTGTTGTCAGTGGACTGCTCAGTGCCACAGTTTACCGCCACACA
>JADBJO010000323.1:7500-15000 GCA_016801955.1 Conus betulinus | reverse complement strand
GCTGGACTACGCAGCTCTGCTTCTTTAGTCATTTGCGAGAGGTCAGAGGTCAGATCTCACACCAGGGGCTGTTGCAGTCGGCCTCTGGAACGTCCACTGCACCCTGTGGAGACGTGAGTCATGTGTGGATGTATGCCCGAACCAGGCCCACAGATACAGACACTCAGTCCCTAAGGGAAAATACACCTTAGGGAAATACAGTCCTGGGGCAAATGTAGACCTAGGGGAATATGGACCTGGGGGAATACAGACCAGAGGTAACACAGACCTGGGGGAATACAGACCGGTAACACAGACCGGAGGAACACAGACTTGGGGGAATACAGACAGGAGGGAACACAGACCAGGGGGAATACAGATCAGAGGGAACACAGACCTGGGGGAAATACAGACTTGGGGGAATACAGACCTGGTGGAATACAGACTGGAGTGAACACAGACCTGAGGAATACAGACCTGGGGGATTACAGACCAGAGGGAACACAGACAGACCTGGGGGGAATACAGACCTAGTGGAGTACAGGCCAGAGGGAATACAGACTTGAGGTAATACAGACTGGAGGGAACACAGACTTGGGGGAACACAGACCGGAGAGAACACAGACCTAGGGGAACACAGACCAGAGGGGAACACAGACCTGGGGGGAATACAGACCTAGTGGAGTACAGGCCAGAGGGGGAATACAGACTGGAGGGAACACAGGCTTGGGGAACACAGACCGGAGAGAACACAGACCTGAGGAAATACAGACCTGGGGGAATACAGACTTGGGGGAATACAGACCAGAGGGAACACAGACCTGGGGGACACAGACCAGAGGGAATACAGACCAGAGGGAATACAGACCTAGTGGAGTACAGGCCAGAGGGAATACAGACTGGAGGGAACACAGACTTGGGGGAACACAGACCGGAGAGAACACAGACCTGGGGGAATACAGACCGGAGGGAATACAGACTTAGGGGAATACAGACTGGAGGGAACACAGACCTGGGGGGAGTACAGACCGAGAGGAACACAGACCTGGGGGAATACAGACTGGAAGGAACACAGACCTGGGGGAATACGGACCAGAGGGAACACAGACCTGGGGGAACACAGACCGGAGGGAACACAGACCTGGGGGAACACAGACATGGGGGAACACAGACCGGAGGTAACACAGACCTGGGGGACACACAGACTTGGGGGAATACGGACCGGAAGGAACACAGACCGGAGGGAACACAGACCTGGGGAATACGGACCAGAGGGAACACAGACCTGGGGGAACACAGACCTGGGGGAATACGGACCAGAGGGAACACAGACCTGGGGGAACACAGACCGGAGGGAACACAGACCTGGGGGAGCACAGACCGGAGGGAACACAGACCTGGGGGAACACAGACCTGGGGAACACAGACATGGGGGGAATACAGACCAGAGGGAACACAGACCTGGGGGAACACAGACCTGGGGGAACACAGACCTGGGGGGAATACAGACCTGGAGGGTATAACTCAGAAAACGTGAACAGCTGGGAACAGACATCTGAGACAACATACACTGGACGGAACTTACACTTGGGGGGGGGGGGGGTGGGGAATAAGACCTGACAAAAAGTGAATCCAGGGGACCACACACCTAGAGCAAACACAGGGATAGAACTCCCCCCCCCCCCCCCCCCCCCCCCCCTTCAATGCGACACAATGCAACGCAGCAATATGCAACACGATGTGGGGGCACGTAGTAACACAATAAGACAAAAGCGACGGTATTTGTGACAAAGACACACACGAAGCGTACACACATACACCCTCCCTCCAACAAATACACAGGACGTTAAAAGAACACTTCCCCACGCCTCACAGTCTTCGATGTGGGCAAGACCCAAGGCGGTGGGGAGGGGGGGTGGGGTGGAGTCGAGTCAACCCAGCGATTGGAGAGAGCTAGCTCTCAAAAGATCGGAAGTCGTCGCGACTCTGAAGCCAACCGACAACATAAATTAATTGTCCCCCCCCCCCCCCAAACTCCACCCCACCCCGCAACCGCACCCTCACCGACCCTCTAACCCCCATTCAGAGCCAGGGTGGAGGCGCGGGGGGTGGAGAGTAGGGGAGGAAAGGGTGGAAGGGTGCAGGGGGGTGGGGGGAGGGGGAAAGGGAGGAGGGAGGGAGTGTGGGGGATAGCAGAGAGGGGGGGGGGGATGTAGTTAAATCGCAGCACGTGAAACTCGATAGTGGCAGGTTTAACGTGTGTGCTCTACCGGTCTGTCTTCAGACTGGAGTCAGTTGGGGGGGGGGGGGGGGGGGGGGGGGGGTTTCTGGTTCTCGCACGGTGACCATAAAATGAATTCAACTGGAAATTGAAATATATAAAGAAAGAAAGTTGAAGAACGTTTAGAATACGATTCAACGCCGAAGAAAAAAAAAGAATAGGGGGATGGGTGAGGGGAGGGAGAGGGGGGGGGGGGGGGGGGGGGGGGGGGGGGGAAAAAGAAAGGAGAGAAGTGGTGGATGATCTAGATAGTGTTTATGTACTAAAATTACAATTAAGAAATAAACTGAGAGTAAATAAGAGAGAGAGAGAGAGAGAGAGAGAGAGAGAGAGAGAGAGAGAGAGAGAGAGAAGGTCTGCATGACGATCGCAACAGCAACGACAAAAACCACCCAAACACCACCACCACTACAAACCCATCACTATCACCACCACCACCACCAACACAAACACCACCAACAACACCCCACCAACAACAACAACAAAGTGGACATACACGCCGACCAAATCAAAAAGACTGGAATTCATCACGACCGCTTCACAGACCTGTCAACTACTGAAATTAATTGGTCCCCACCCACCCCTCCCCCCCTCCCCTTCCCACTCCCCGGTGTCACCTTTATCTTCCCCTCCCACTAAAGCTTAAAGCCAGGTGGGAGAAAGTGTGTGGGGTGAGGGGGGGGGGTGGGCTGGAGAGGGGGGGGGGACAGAGAAGATGGGAGGAAGGTCTAAGAGAGAGAGAGGGGAGGTGGAATTGTCATCGCTGCACGTGACGCACAATACATTCAGGTTCAACGTGCGCGTTTGGCCCGGTCTCCTTGATGCTGGGGGGGGGGGGGGGGGGGGGGGGGGGGGGGGGGGGGGGGGGGGGGGACCTCGTACAGTGGCTGTAAAATGGAATGAAACGGGGGAGAGTGGTGGGGTGGGGTGGGGGGGTGGGGATGAATTAACTGAGTATAGAAAATGGAATTTGTAATGGCAAAGAAATATTGATGGGGAAACAACCAAAGTGTGAAATCTAGTGAGATCTGCCTTTAGTTTTAAACGAAAAGTGAGACAGATAGACAGACAGACAGACAGATAGACATAGTCCCGTGGCTTAGTCTCGCTCAATCGGCATTATCGTAAGTGATGATATTTGTGAGTAGTTACATGGTTTGCAAATCCAGAACGCAGCTCTCTCTCTCTCTCTCTCTCTCTCTCTGCGCGCGCGCGCGCACGCGCATGCGTATTTAGAAGGCCACAGCTTACCGTACAAAGCACACAAAATGTTGCTAAATCGGACACACAAAGGGAAAAAAAAATCTTGGCTTTATTACTGAGAACGTGATATTTTAGGTGCTTACGCATTTCCTCTTTGTGTTGAAAAATGAATGTGCTGGGTGCATACGTTCTCATTCAAATGTTCAAAAGAGAGGGTAGTTGGCTGTCGATAGCAAAATCAACATCACCGCATACACGACGCTGACAGATTCGCACGATCAAGAACATGTATATCATCACAAAGTGTCGATCCATTCTTCTGCTGGATTTGAACCGCGAGGACAGCAGACACTGAAAAAGGTGGAGGTTTAGCAGATATCTGATCCAGCATTTCATACTTCAAAGCATTTATAAAAGAAATCGAGACTGAAAAACGTGACTGAAAATGTTCCTTATGTAAACCTGCATGGGACACTTCAGTCGACTCGTTCTGTTCTCTTCTGTCCTGCTCTTGAAGGTCTGGGGCACGCTTAGGTCCATCCAACCGGCTGTAATAATCCCTGTGATTTGGGATTGTTAACATTGTTGACAACTTCCAGAAATGCACAGTTAATCTGAAAATTTCCCCACATCTCTTTATCTTGGTAAGACATCCCTGTGATTTTTTTGGATTAACATTGTTGACAACTTCCAGAAATGCACAATTAATCTGAAAATTTCTCCATATCTCTTTATCCTGGTAAGACATCCCTGTGACTTTTGGATTAACATTGTGGACAACTTCCCAAAAATGCACAGTTAATCTGAAAATTACCCCATATCTCTTTATCTTGGTAAGACATCCCTGTGATTTTTTTTGATTAACATTGTTGACAACTTCCAGAAATGCACAATTAATCTGAAAATTTCTCCATATCTCTTTATCTTGGTAAGACATTACATTTATGACGACAGCTCTGTCTTGAATGACTTTTTTTTTTTTTTTTTTTTTCGTATTGCACGCTTTTGTTTACAATTATAATGAACGCTTCATTTCTATGTTTCGATAGATTTGTTTCATGCTCTCTTCGGATTGCAATAATAAAGACCAGTTTGCACAAATGAGAACCTGTGCACAAAAGACCGGACGGGCAGTCTGTTGGATGTCATTGTTGGTACTGATAGTTGTTACGTCAGTTGTTTGTTCGCATTGATACCCTTTCAAATGGGGTTCCTGCTTCGATGAATAACATTCTGTTCTCTCTCTCTCGCTCTCTCTCTCTCTCTCTCTCTCTCTGTCTGCCTGTCTCTCTCTCTCTCTTTCTTCTCTCTCTCTCTCTCTCTCTCTCTCTCTCTCTCGCTCTCTCTCACGAAACTAGTGTCTGTGAGTGGCAGTCCGGAATTCTTGTGTATGTCCGGACTTGCCACTGACTGGGAGGCACAGAGAGAGAGAGAGAGACGGAGAGGAGAGAGAGAGGAGAGGAGATAGTAGAGAGAGAGAGAGAGAGGAGAGAGGAGAGAGGAGATGTAGGAGAGAGAGAGAGAGAGGAGAGAGAGAGAGAGAGGAGAGAGAGGGAAGACAGACTGAGATGATAACAGACAGGAGACACACAGACGGACGGACAGGACGGACTGACAGACAGGACACTGAAAGAGGAGGTGGAGCCGGGATGGTGGCGGGGACAGGGGGGGGGGGGGGGGGGGGGGGGGGGGAGGGGGCGCGACACCCGGTATGTGGGCAGATCAAAGGTGGGGGGACACCTAAAGAAGGGTCAGCTTCCGTGTTCCTCCCTGTTCTGTGGGGGAGGGGGGGGGGGGGGGGGGGGGGGGGAGGCGTGGGCTCATTCACTCTTTCACAGGCGGAAGTAATTAAGGGCTACACGCAGCTCTGTTTGTCCATCTGCCTCTTCCTCTCTTTCCCTCTACAAAATCCTCCCCAGCCCTCCCCCCCCCATCCCCGCCGCCCACCCATTGCCAAACCCCCTCACAGAGAGAGGAGAGAGAGAGAGAAGAGAGAGGAGAGAGAGAGAGAGATAGAGAGAGAGAAGAGGAGAGAGAGTGACAGACAGACAGGGGGGACAGCGGGGAGACAGAGAGGAGAGAGAGCGAGTGAGACAGGCAGAGAGAGAGAGAATGAGAGAGAGGAGAGACAGTGACAGAGAGAGAGAGAGACAGAGTGACAGAGACAGACGGACAGGCAGACAGACAGACAGAGAGAATGCTTCCTTTTTACGCCAGCCAGTTATCTGTCACATCCGAACATATACATACCTGCATTCAGTTCAGTCAGTTCTGCCCGTCGCTCCCCCCGAAGCATAGGCCGCCTACAAACAGTCCGCCAGAGTCCTCTGTCCTAGGGCTGCCCTCTCTAGTTGTTTCCAGGTGTGCCCCATCTTCTTGCTCTCTGCCTCCAGGTCCCGTCGCCGGGTGTTTCTGGGCCGTCCTCTTTTTCGTTTTCCCTGGGGTTCCATGATAACGCCTGTCCGGTGATGTTAACTGGCTGGCTTCCTCAGAAAACATGCGACAGCATTTATATGACGAAGTAGTATACCTCTAGTGGAAACCACCCGGATGATATGCTCACAGCAAAATCATATTAGTGAGAATGGAACATCATGCCTACACATTGGAATCTCTCTCCCTCTCTCTCTCTCTCTCTCTCTCGGGGGTCACGTGGTTTTGACACGAAGCGACAGGGCGCCATTTGTCTAAGCTGCGAAAAAATTATCTTCGATTAGTCTTGGACAATGTCAGTTACTGGACCGCTAGCGACTGTGAAGACGGCCCTAAGCGCCCTGCTAACCGAGGACACAGTGTCAAGCTGGAAAAATTGCAGGTGAAGGCAGCAACACCGTCGTCGTCCTGCGACTGAAGCCAGCCGTCCTTGTCAAAACAAAAATGGCGGATCCTGTCTTGAATCGAGGAACGCGAGTTCAATATTACCGAAAGAAACCGCCCAGCCAGGTGCGACGTGATCAGGAAAGAGCAAAGCAGCAGAATACACGGCTTGAACAGGTTGGTGCAGATAACGGAAACGCTTGTGTAGTGAATCAACTAGCCTTGTTTGACACAGAAGTTGAAGATCACGGTTTACGGTGCACTACACACATCAAGCCTACAGATGTTGACAGCGAGACTGACACGTCAAGACAGTCTTCTGCCTTCGTACTCCAGTCAGTCTGAGGGCGACATCGTTAACCAGGAGATCCAGCACTCAGTCATCGACACAGGCCTCGGAACATTCTATCGACAGAACAGTGGCAGGCTTTGACACACGGGTGTGGTGAAAGACTTGGACTGACCGGCAAGTTCAGAGACGGTTGAGGGATAAGCACAGAAAACTTAGCATTCCGAAAAAATCGTGCTTCACCAGTCAGATGGCGTGGGTGTGTTCCTGTTCAACTGGATGACATTGTTTTAGAGTTCGCCTGCGACCGAGTTCGGAAAGACGACTGTATATTCAGGTTTGTCAAGCAGGAAACATAAGAACATGTCATCGGAAGAACTCTCCCACCTGCGCACCTGCGCAAAGGAAGACGTGCCAGCAAATACACGACACTCAGAGACGCGAGCACGTGCTCCACGGCGGTTGCACGCTCTCCTCGGCCTGGTGCAATTCTGCCTGGGGTCACGTGTCCTCCGCTGAACGGATCGTGCACACATGTCAGACAGTTTGTCGTTCACGACTTTGTCATGTAATGTTAAAAAAAAAATGCATTGCTGTGGTTTCCATGTCAACGATGTGTCGCGTTTTGTCAATGTACATCGCGACGTCTTGCTAAAGGAGCTATACAGCTTAATAGCAGTAAAATTCGTTCGTTCGTTCGTTTTTCTCTCTCTCTCTCTCGCTCTCTCTCTCTCTCTCTCTCTCTCTCTCTCTCTCGCTCGCTCGCTCGCTCGCTCTCTATTTCATACACCCTCACCCTACCTCCATCCCACCATCCTCATTTACCATTCAAACTTCTTTCAGTGCACCAGTCACGGATTCAGGGGCATGGGGAGTCGGGGTCCCATGTGGGGTCCCCAAAGGTAAGGTACTCCTACCCTGCCCATCCTCC
>JADBJO010000322.1:760000-777500 GCA_016801955.1 Conus betulinus | reverse complement strand
GTTGTGAGTCAACTGAAATGGACAGTTGCATATCCAAGAATGAAATAGTGGTCTCTAAAATCTTGTAGGTGAAGCGAAGAGCCGGTTGGAAATTGGAAACTAATGTTATGAACTGTAGAAGGTCAGATTTTGAACGGGATGTGGCTCCCACACAATCATCGATGGATCGTTTGAAGAGGTCAGGAAGTGTTCCTTGGAAGGTGCCAAGGGTGGTCAAATTCGCCCCTCAGGCATGAGGCTGTCCTTCGTCTCCACAGGGAGTCTGGTCGACAGCCGATAAGTCCATGAAAGGGTCAGTTTTACAGAAAAGAAAATCTGGTAAGGAAATCAATATTTGGCAAAGTCCTAACAAAAGCATGTAGTCTGGAAATCAATATTTGGTAAAGCCCTAGTTAAGCCGGCCTGTTTTGCCTTCTTGTTATTGATTAGCGCTGGTAAAACACTTGTCAATGAGATTAACCCAAAACGGGGCAGCTAAATAATGATTTTCCCAATCTTTTCAAAATTCCAATTTTTAATCAGGGGGTGATCTTTGGCAAAAAACATAGAAATCAAAGCATCTTCTCGTATGGGCATGTGAATTGCCGTCACCGTTCAACAGTGGACCTGTTCGCTGTGATGTTGTTGACATCTGTATGCTTTATGACAGTACTAAGCATTTAGCATTACAAAAAGCGACATAATGTAGACAAATAATAATAATAGTATGTGATCATAATCATAATCTGTAAAACCACAGAACATTTCAATTTGTGATTAAAAGATATGACGTGGGACGAAAGGGGAGTCAACAATCGTGTCATGAACTGCTCCTATGGGTAGTCTTTACTTCAAAAAAAAATTTACGATTCTAATCGGTGGTTTTAGTCAATAACAAACAAGTAGGATAACTCTTGCTCCCATGATAAAATAACTCCAGGCCCACAACTCAAAGTGAATGCTGCTTTCGACAACCAAATCGCCTAGCAGAAGTGAGAAGTGAAGTGACAAGACAGAGCCACAGATCGAACAAGGAGACTCCCCCCCTCCCCCCCCCCCCCCCCCCCCAAAAAAAAAAAAAAGGATGTTCCAAGCTTTGCTCATACAGCCTGTACCTGACACATCTACACAGTATACCAACTGGAAAAAAATGAACAAATACAAAGTAACATTAATACAAAACTGGCACAGCCTTTTCGATTTTGAATATAGTCACCATGACTGGGATTCGAACCCATGCCCTTCTGACATGCTCATTTCCACTTAATGACTCGCGCACTAACCACTGAGCCACAGGGACACCTGATATTTGTAGGAAAGTTAAGCCTTATGAAGTCACTTTTGTTCCTCCTTGACCAGATCCAACTTGAACACCTCTCTGCCGCTTCTGCCATTGCTTTCAGGGCTTTGGTTTTTTCCCTCCCTGCAACTGAGAGCTGTTTCATGAGGCTGTATGCAGACGTTCCCACAAACCCCCTAGCTCCAATTTCTGCAGTGAGGACTTTGACCTGATAGCCTTCTCTCCTCAGGCTGTTTGCCAGATCAGCATACTTTTCAGTCTTGTAGATCTGAGCTGCCTCCATCTGTTCTCATATGGCACCGTGAGCTCGATCATGATCAGCTGCTTGGTTGACTGAGAGTGTAATACTATGTCTGGTCTCATGCCACTCTTGCTGATAATCTCTGGGTGACTATTCCATTCTGGGAGGTCTGCTGTGCACTCCCAGTCATCTGCCCCGTCCAGCAGACTCTGCCTGCATGTTCCGAGTGGCACACTGTTGTTCTTGGCCATGATTCGCTGCCTCCTGCCGTGAAGAATGTTGCGGGTGCTTTTGGAGTCCTGATTTTCCCTTTTGTGGTGTGTGGTACTAGCCCAGACTACTTGTACAATCTCTTTGAGCACTTGTTGTGCCTCCATGTGTACCTTCCTTGAGCCAGGGCTACTTTACATGAGCTTAGGACATGCTCACTGTTTGTTTTTCATGGCAAAGGGGGCATGAAGGATCGTCTGTTTTTCCCACTTCACCAGGTTGCATTTGAAGGCAGAAGGTCATATGCAGATCTGAGAATGAAGCTGATCCTGAGAGGGGCCATGTGCCAAATGTCATTCCAAGTGAGACTTCTTTGGAGTGCATTCTCCCACGTTGTCCATTGCCCTTGCTGGCTCTGCTGGACTGCTTTTTGAGTCTTTTTTGGTCTTCTTCTTTTCTCATCTCCTGAATCATCATGTCTCTTTGGGCTTTTCCTTTGGCCTTTGACCACCATTCAGTTTTGGTCACCCCCAGTCCTTGTCTGTTGGTCTGTGTGTGTCCTGTTATTTCTCTGATCTTGAGACTTTCTTTTGCAGAATCCATCGCCTCTTGAACTTTCCATTTTCTGCCTGTCTTCAGCTGGGGCTTGATTGCTTCAACCACCTTGTCTCCTGAGTCCTCCAGCATGCTTTGAAGTCTGATCTTCCCTGCTTTATATTCCTCCAGGATGGATTTCAGTGGTAGTTTCAGCTTTGCTTGGCGACAGTATAGCGCTATGTCAGTCAGACAGGGTGGGACACCAAGCCATTTCCTTGTGAACTTGTTGATTTTGGATTCCATTGCCTCCACTATGCTGGTGCAGATGTCGTATATCATCAGAGGGCCATAGGAGCTTTGGTATCAGCATGAACTGCAGACACCAGACCTTGTATTTGCCAGGGAGCCCACACTGGTCAATGGTCTCCAAGCCTTCTTCCGACATCTGTTTGGTTTCTTTTGCTCTTCGTGTGTCTTTCAGCGTATCATCATACCATCTTCCAAGGCTCTTGACTGGCTCTTCTGTTACTGTTGGAATGGTCTGGTGGCAACACTGAAGACCACAGATTCGGCCACTTTTCCTTTCCTCAGTGAGAGACTCCGTGATTTCTTTGGCTTGAACTTCATTCTGGATGAGGCAACTATGTCGTCCAGCCTCTCCAGCACGTGACGTGTCGTCTTCTCTGGATGAAATCACTGTAGTGTCATCCATGAAGGCCTTGAGAGGGGGCATCTTGTATCCATCGCAAGGTCTGTTTGTCTTGCGTTGCTTGTTGCTGCTTTCAAGATGACTTCCATTGCCAACACGAACAGTATTGGGGAAATGGCACAGCCCATTGCAATGCCCACTTCCAAGTTGATCCAATCTGTTGTGTACTCCTTGGTAGAGAACCGCATTGAGAAGCCATTGAAGTACTCTTGAGCATGTCGCAGATGTTCTTTGGCACATGGTACATCTTAAGAGCCAACTGTATCATCTCATGGGGTACAGATCCATATGCGTTTGCCAGGTCGAGCCACACTACGTCCAGGTCTCTCTTTTCTGTTTTTGCTCTTTGGATTGCGTCCCAGATCATTGTGGCGTGTCTACACAGCCAGCCACGCCTGGAATGCCACCTTTCTGGACTGACACATCCAAGTACTTGTTTTCCATGAGGTACTTGGTCAGCCTTGCTGCCATGACAGAGAAGAAGATTTTCCTTCGACGTTCAGTAGTGATATTGGCCTGAAACTGGCTGATGTCACTTGAGTTTTGCTCTTTGGGGATGTACACACCATCTGCCGTCATCCACTGGCCGCTGATCTTCTGATTTCTCCAAGCTGATCGCAGCAGCAGCCTGTGGAGCCACTCCAGCACCTTGGGACATTTCTGTACAGCTGGTAAGGTATTCCGTTTGGCCCTGGTGATGATTTGGCTCTGGCTTTGTCGACCACCTTCTTGATTTCCGCCAACGTTGGAGGCTTGTCATTGAACTGTTCCTCAGGGTTGGTTGGCCACACCAGACCTTGAATGTCGAGTGGTGCTTTGCTCTGTGAGTCAGAGTATGTTTTTCTCAGATGCTGCTCAAGAACTCCTTTGTCCACACTTAGGGTCCCAGATTTTGGCTGCTCGAACAGAGTTCTGGCAAACTGGAAGGGGGTCTCTCTGAAGAAACGCTCTTGTGTCTTCTTCTTTTTGCTTTTCCTCTTCTTCCTTGCAGATTCCGCTTTGCTGAGGGCGCTGTGTTTGCTTTCAGGTCTTCCCAGAGTTTTTCCAAGCCTTGTTTTTCAGCTGGCAGAGCAGTCTTCATTTGCTTCTTGAGGTTTTCTTTTGGACCCTGATCTTGTCCATCTCTTCTTGGCGTCTGGATTTCTTTGGAGGTGTTTTCTCTTTGGGTAGTTTTGCTCCATAGGCGTCTCTCTACATGTGGCATACACAATGTCCCCATATGTGGCTAGTTTGTGTTCCAGGGTGCTTTTCCCTATCAGTGCATCGAGTCTTTGGACGATTTTTGCATCCAGTTTCTCCCAATCTTCAGTCTCGTTTGCTCGTGGCAGGTTGAGTTTCAGGCGCCTGGCATCGAGGGCCTGTGCAAATTCCTCATCCGAACCAACAGCGTGGATGTCCTTGGCACTGTGGTTTAAATCCTGGCCTTGTCTTCCGACGTCTTATCTGCTGATGCAGATGCGCTGCTGCTCATTCAGATGAGTCTTCACACATCCCATCTTTGTTCTGTGGATCTTCATGCCACGGGTGGTAGCGAAACGCTTTCCACAGACACATGGATATTCCATTTGGTCCATGTTCGTAGTCCGTTTGGGATTGCAGTCGTGATTGGTTGAGCACCGATGGATTCATCATTCTCTCCCCCTTTCGGTGAATCCTGGGAGCATCTTTTCTTTTTGTTTCTAGTAGCCACATGTTGAAGGGCAAAGTGGGGAGCCAGCCCACAGAGCCCTTGATTCTGGTCTTTCCCTTATCTCCTGACACTCTAGGGGGGGTTGGGCCACACCGGTTCATGACTCCGGATGTCCCTCTGCTGCCCCTTTTTTTTTTTTTTTTTTTTTTTCCATCTTGGGATGAGCCATGACTGGGATTCGAACCCATGCCCTTCTGGACATGCTCATTTCCATTTATGACTCGCGCACTAACCACTGAGCCACAGGGACACCTGATATTTGTAGGAAAGTTAAGCCTTATGAAGTTCACTTTTGTTCCTCCTTGACCAGATCTAACTTGAACACCTCTCTCTGCCGCTTCTGCCATTGCTTTCAGGGCTTTTTTTTCCCTCCCTGCAACTGAGAGCTGTTTCATGAGGCTGTATGCAGACGTTCCCACAAACCCCCTAGCTCCAATTTCTGCAGTGAGGACTTTGACCTGATAGCCTTCACTCCTCAGACAAATACAGATCACTTCAATTTGATTGACATGAAACGAAATCTTAAATGAGGCAGGGAACAGGAAAGATGTCTCCTTGTTTGATCCGTGTGCTCTTTGCTGTCTTATCTGCTTGGCGATTTGGGTGTCGAAAGCAACATTTGTTTGGAGTTACGGGCATGTCATTGTTTCAACATGGGAGCAAAAGTTACCCTACTTATTTCTTGTTTACTGTTTACTGTTCTATCCCTCATTCAAGAATTTATTTCAGTGGTTTTAGATTTTCAGAAAAAGGGAGCTGAGACTTCATCTTGACAGCTTAATGTCATATTTGACAGCTTCTCCTTAGAAAAAAAAAAAAAAAGAGTGACTGAGGGGGGTGGGGGCTGGGGGAGGGGGGAGGGGGAGGGGGGGGGGGGGGGGTGTACGGCTTTTGACAACGTGTGCGGGAAACTCCTGGCCTGTACCCGTATCTCTGCAGAGTCCTTTGTCTGTCTCGGGTCAAAGCTGCTTGCTCTAGTGTCCCAGTGGCTGTACCCGTATCTCTGCAGAGTCCTTTGTCTGTCTCGGGTCAAAGCTGCTTGCTCTAGTGTCCCAGTGGCCTGTACCCGTTTCTCTGCAGAGTCCTTTGTCTGCCTCGGGTCAAAGCTGCTTGCTCTGTGTCCCAGTGGCCTGTACCCGTTTCTCTGTAGAGTCCTTTGTCTGCCTCGGGTCAAAGCTGCTTGCTCTGTGTCCCAGTGGCCTGTACCCGTTTCTCTGTAGAGTCCTTTGTCTGCCTCGGGTCAAAGCTGCTTACTCTGTGTCCCAGTGGCCTGTACCGTTTCTCTGCAGAGTCCTTTGTCTGCCTCGGGTCAAAGCTGCTTGCTCTGTGTCCCAGTGGCCTGTACCCGTATCTCTGTGTAGAGTCCTTTCTTTGTCTGGCCTGGCCCCGGCTCAAAGCTGCTTGCTCTGTGTCCCAGTGGCCTGTACCCGTATTTCTGTAGAGTCCTTTCTTTGTCTGGCATGACCTCGGGTCAAAGCTGCTTGCTCTGTGTCCCAGTGGCCCTGTACCCGTATCTCTGCAGAGTCCTTTCTTTGTCTGGCATGACCTCGGGTCAAAGCTGCTTGCTCTGTGTCCCAGTGGCCTGTACCCGTATCTCTGCAGAGTTCTTTGTCTGGCATGGCCTCGGGTAAAAGCCGCCTGGTCTGTGTCCCAGTGTCTGGCAGAGCTCAGCACTTTCTTCTTTTCCTCTATGGGAGGAGGAAAGCTAGATTCTCTTTAATGATATGGTTTGGCATTGACGTGCGCCGTTATAGATCCACGATTTAGCCATCCCAATATAAACGCAGGCACAAATCTGAGTATTGTGCTTTCTTCTGCTGTTATGTAGAACGAATACACACACACACACACACACACACACACACACACACACACACACACACACACACACGTCGCGCGCACACGCGCACACACACACACACACACACACACACACACACACACACACACACACACACACAGGGGGCACGCGCACACGCGCACAGGCACGTGTGCGTGCGCGGACGCACGCACACACACACACCACACACACACACACACACACACACACACACACACACACACACACACACACACACACACATTACGGGTGGGCGTGCGTTTTTCCATTTTTCTCTCCTGTTCGGAACGAAATGAAGACATTTGACGCTCTCTCTCTCTCTCTCTCTCTCTCTCTCTCTCTCTCTCTCTCTCTCTCTCTCCGTCGGTCTGGTCTGCTGCCAGTTTGTCTGTCTGTCTACCTGCCTGTCTGTCCGTGTGTCTGTCTGTCTGTCTGCCTGTCTCTCTCTCTCTCTCTCTCTCTCTCTCTCTCTCTCTCTCTCTCTCTGCGTGTGTAAGAAAGGGTACGCTTTTGCACGTGCGCGCGTGCGCGTGGTTTCTGATGCCATACCATTTACAGCATTAACACAGGAGGGAGAGGTTGTGCGGAACCTGAGGAACATGATCTTCAAACCGTTCACGCGATACATCTATCTCCATTACAGTGATAATAGACCTCTGACAGGGCCTGCAACCATAATCCCTGTTCCATCTTCACCCCAGACTTCCAGCTGTGGAGAGCACTTTCAGGGTAATTATCAAAAATAAATAAATAAACAAATAAATAAATAAAATAAAAAAAACAATGCAAAAAAAAAAAAAAAAGTTCAAACTTAAAATACTCTATGGATTCATGTTGGGGGGAGTGTTCAACGCAGAAAAATAAAGCAGCAACAATTTCTTACATAAACAAAAACGCAAAGGCATTGACATGATTTACGGCCCGACATGCAGGGAAAGTAATCATTACAGTGAAGTTAACACCCCCCCCCCCCCCCCCCTTTGCACCTCTACCCTCTCTGATCTTATTACTTCAAGGAGGCATACAAAAATAAGGGACGATGGTGTTTATAACAATCCTAAACAATCCACACAAAAATCTGTCTAATATCAACTGAACTGATGAGCAGCATCACTGCAGCTGTATATGGAGGGACGTAGAACAGAGACAGAGAGAGAGAAGGGTGAGGCAAAAGTCCTCCCTGGGTCTCCCTTCCCACCTGCGTGTGAGTGTGGGGGCATAAATGTATATGTATCTGTGCGCGCAGGCGTGAGTGTGTGAGTGATAAAGAGCGAGAGAGAGAGAGAGAGAGAGAGAGAGAGAGAGAGAGGGAGGGAGGGAGGGAGGGAGAGAGACAGAGACAGAGAGAGACAGAGAGAGAGTGAGAGAGAGAATGTGTGTGTGTGTGTGTGTGTGTGTGTGTGTGTGTGTGTGATCGAGCTCTTTTAAAACTCCGTGGTGTATGCGCATGCGTGCGTGTGTGTGAAGAGGGGGGCGGGGGAGGGGGGGGGGGGGGGGATCGGCGGGCGGATGGATGGGTGTGGAAGAAAGACAGACAGAGAGAGGCTGCCAGCCAGACAGCCAGACAGACAGATAGGCAGACAGACAGACAGACAGACAGATAGGCAGACACACAGACACACAGACAAGTAGACAGATAGACAGACAAACAGGCCGACAGACAGCCCGACCGACTAATAGACAGACAGACAGACAAACAAACAAACAAACAGACCGACAGACTAATAAAGAGACAGACAGACAGACAAACAAACAAACAGACAGACAGATGCATACATGACTTCAGTCCCCTTATATTACAAGCTTCTATCTGTCTGCATGCTTGCCATGTCTATTTTGGGGGTTGTGGTGACGGAAGGGGCTGAAGCGGCAAGGAGGTAAAGGAAGGGGTTGGGGGGGGGGGAGGAGTGGGATGGAGGTGGAATGATGTAGACGTCACGGAGGCCGTCCCTTAGCATCGGCATCATAGCACAATAAACCAGCCGAGGAGAACAGACACGTCAGCCGTTTCTGGTGAAACTAAGCAGAAGCCACCACCAGACTTCGGTGTCACACTCACGTTAACTGTCTTCCCGAAGAGCAGAGAAAGAAGGGGGGGGGGGGGGGGGGGAAGGGAAAAATTAAGAGTGGAAGGATATGAAGAGTTCGGGAGATGGCGAGCCGAGAGAGCGAGCGAGCGAGAGCGAGAGAGAGAGAGGGAGAGAGAGAGAGAGAGAGAGAGACGGAGAGAGAGAGAGAGAGAGAGTTTAACAGACAGAAGAACAAAAGGCAACAACAAACGAGAACCAAGGACTGAACATCTCTCGGGGAAAATTTGATGGACAACAGAGAGTAAAAGGTGTAGAGGCAAAGGAGACATCCAGAAGGAGCGAGCGAGAGATAGGGCGAGAACACACACACACACACACACACACACACACACACACACACACACACACACACAGAGAGAGAGAGAGAGAGAGGAGAAGAGAGAGAGAGAGAGAGAGAGAGAGAGAGAGAGAGAGAGAGAGACTATATTCAGTTGACAACCAGATGAGGCTTGTAATGAACGATATCTGCAGGAGGGATACATGAAAACATGAAGTAGTGCACTGTGTTGTGTTTATTCAGCTGTCCAACCTGCACCTGGGGGAGGGAAGGAGCATTAACCCGCTGTGATCTGTTACCTGACCTTGAAGTTTGATTCCTTTCTTCATTCTTTCTTTTTCTCTCTCCCTTTCTTCGTTTTCCGCCTTAGTTCCATGCTTTCTGCTTTTCTTTCCTTAAAAAAAAAAAAAAAAAAAAAAAAAAAAAAAAAAAAAAAAAAAAAAAAATCTGAAATGCCGTTCTTAAGGAGTGCAGATTGAGAACGGACGAGTATCACATTGAAAGGGGTAACTACTCTTCTCCAGTGTGAACGATGTCGAAGATAGTGATGGTGTGTCCCTTTAATTGTAAGCTGCGATGAAGTGAAGTTCTCGGGGAAGAGAAAAAGGCAATTATCTTTTTTTGCTCTCTCTCTCTCTCTCTCCGTGTATGTATGTATGTATGTATGCATATATCTATGTAAGGATGGATGGATAGATGGATAGTATACATCTGTTTCCCCTTTCTTTTTATATCTATCTACACACACACGCACACACGCACGCACGCACGCACGCACGCACATACGCACGCACGCGCAAGCACGCACACACACACACACACACACACACACACATACACACACACACACACACACAACACACACACACACACACACACACACACACACACACACACAGACACACCTCTTCAGTGGTGAGAATACCGCAGAATTATCGACATTGGTATATCTTCATTATTTGGTACCAAGGGAGCACCGACACAATCAGCCGTGTCTCATGATAAGGTTTTCTCTTTGTTGTTGTTGTTGTTGTTGTTGTTCCCATGTAATATCATCAATGATGATAAAAAAAACACATGTTCAATAAAAGATTCATTCATTCTCATGATGAGCCAAAATCAGCGGACGAAAGGCCTGAGAGCAAGCGATATGAATAGCTATCTTTTCTAGATGGACTACAATGGTCCCCCATGTTGCTGTTAAAGAATTTTACATTCATAATCTGATACCCTTGTCTTTTGTTCCTGTTTTCTTTCTTTCCCACCCTTTTCCCCGCTTTCTTCTTCTTAATTTTTTTTTTTTCTTTTTTTTTTTTTTTTTGCGAAGAAAAATTATCATCATCAATCTTTCATCAACATATTGGGAGACTGTATCTCGTATGAGAGAATCAAGTTAAGGTTGTTCTACACAATTCGTTGTTGCTGCCATCACTCATGTGACTGACAAAGCTTCGCTTATTATACAGCAGGGCTGTCAACTCTGACTGTTGACACCTTTTGACCTCCCTTGTATCCTAAAGCACAGACTCAAAGATTCCCCTAACATCTTTACGTAATGATTCTAGTGTTTGTTTGTTTGTTTGTTTTTTTTCAGCAATTTATTTCCTAGCAGCGCTTTTTACTCGTTGTACTTTTCTACCCTTCACTGATTATTCGGGATGTCATTGCATTCTGTTTTTGAATCCTTCGTGATGTGAATACCACAGGATTATCGACATCGGTACATCTCCATTTGGTGCCAAGGACCCACCGGAAATATTGCATGTTTCACTGGTAAATCCAATTAACAAGAAGACGGTTAGAAGCAGGTGAAACATATTGGTCCTGTTGTTAGAAGCAGGTGAAACATATTGGTCCTGTTGTCAAGTTAGAAGCAAGTGAAACATAATGGTCCTGTTGTCAAGATGGGTTACAAATGATCTCATAGACGTGAAACAAAATCATATAAATGGTTCAAATTTGTTAAATGGACAACTATAATGCACATATATCGCTAGTTAAAGTTAATACAAGATGATATGAATGGTTCAAATTATGAAATTGACTAGTTTAGCCCATTAGCTAATTAAAGACGTTACTAATTAAAAAAGTTGCATCTTTAATCTAACATTCTTGTCTTTCATTCCTGTCTTCCTCTTAGTTTTGTTTTGTATAATACACAATTATTACTAATTAAAAAGATATTATAATACGAAGTATAGAGAGACAGAGAGTTTTGCGAATGCGGTTGTTTCAACGGTTTTCAACTATATGCCACCTTTAGCAAGGGCAGAAAGGAAGGGTCAGATATAGTGGGAAAGAAGTGGAGTGGAACAAGAACGAAGGATGTAGGGAAAAAAAAAATAAAAACAGGAAGTGATGATTAATATAGCACACACAAAAAAACTAACAGAACAAAAAAAGGTGCGGATAAGTAAATCATGGGAAAAACACAAAAGAAACGGAGAGAGAGCGCGCGCGCGCATTAGTTTGGGAAGGGGGGAGCGGGGGGGATATGGGAAAAAAAAAGAGAAACAAATGAAAAATAGGAAGAAAAGAGGCAAACAGGGGACTGAAAGAAAGGAAAAGAAAACAAATAAGAAAAAAAGTCACAAAAGTAGGAAAGAGAGAGGGAATGAAAAACAACGTTGAAGTGCCTTCCAGACATAGAATTTTGTGGAAAAAATGTCAAGATGATCTCAGCTGTGTGTGTTTTGTTTCTTGGACATACGACAGACAGTTTCAGATATTATACCGTCATCTCAAAAGTGTGTTCAAGATAATTGTTTAACAAAAAAAAACCGCCGTCTCACATCGCGCCAGTCTTTAATGTTGACGAGTTTATGCGGAACTGTCGTTGGATGAACGTGGACTCGCTCTACGCCGAGGCAGTCACAGTCGTCAGAGGCTTGGGCAAGAAGGAAAGATGGGGAAAGAAGGGAGGGGAGCTAAAGGAAGTTTGCAGTCAATTGATGTTTTACGTATGTTGTTAGATCAGAACTGGCGGCCACTTTATTTGAATACATGGAAAGATAAGTGACTCTTCGTTCTTTGTTTGTACTGTCCTAAATGTTAAATGTTATCTGTTTTTGCCCGAAGAAGACCCAGGAGGTCGAAATGCATTGCGTCTTGTCCTGTGCTTTGTTTATCAATGTCCTTGGCGGTAACTAACCCCCTCTCTGTCTAAATTTAGGTACCAACTGAACACCACCAAATTTGACTCAGCAGCGGTGCAGCGTCTCCTTCGTTGGGTGACCCATTCTTAATTATGCTCTCTGTGGACTGCTGAGGCGAGTTTTAAATTAAACTGCAGCGGTTTGTGGAAGGAGGGTATTGGAGTGGGCGGCGTGGAGGTGGTGTGTGTGGGTTGAAGAAGGGGGGGGGGGGGGGGGGGGGTTACGGAAGATGCGACAAAATAAATGAATGAATGGATAAATACATAAATAATACAAATAACTCTAAATACAGAAATAAATGAATAAATTAAGTGAATGAATAAGTAAATGAATGAATGAATGAATAAATCTAAAGAAATCTAAATGAATAAATAAATGAGTAAAAAGATAAGCAAGTAATAAAATGAATAAATAAATAGACGAATGAATAAATAAATAAAGTCAACAAGATGGTGCTCCGAAGAGTACAGACCTCCGATACTATGCAAGGGGTCCTAACTCCTCCCTTTAATAACCCAGATCCGCAGCACAGAAATGCACTAGAATTCAATGGGGTTGCTCTTGGTCCATATTCCATCTTTCCGCCAACTGTCCAACTTTCCTTTCAGTCGATTTTGCGGTTTTTTGGCTCGTCTTGCTGAATGTATACCCGATCTGCCGTTTTCGTCCGGATCCCTGCCACCGATCCACACCAAACTTTGAAGAGTGCGTCCTCGAAGATCTGTTCATCTTTCCACCAACTTCCATGAAAATCGGTTCATTAGTTTGTGTTTATTCCTGCTAACAGACGAACAAACGAACACATGTGAGTGAAAAGCGGATCTCTTTCGCGGAGGTAATAACTATAAAGAGACAGGACGCAAAAAAAACACCGCACAGAGGTAGCCCGGCGCGCAGGGAGGTAATAACAATAAAGAGAAAGGGCGCAAAACAACACCCGTAGCGCACAGCGGTAGTCCTGCGCGCAGGATTATGAAGCGGAACGAGGTGGAGAGACGAGTTCTGTAAAAGAGGAGTAATAACCTCGCTCAGCCTGTATTGGCCGCTAAGCGATTATCGTTCTTGGGAAGACGGTCTTCAGAGACATGCGTCAGTTACTGTTGCTATGATGCAATGTTGCTGAACATATACCAGATCTGCCATTTCATCCGGATCCGTAACCCCGAAACCCCACACAAACATTGAAGAGTGCATCCTCGAAACAATTCCCATCTTTCCACCAAGCGCCACGAAAATCGGTTAAATAGTGTTTGTTTAATCTTGCAAACAGTCAATCAAACGAGTACATGGAAGCGAAAAGGTAATCTCTCTTTCGCGGAGGTAATCAACAATAAAGAGACAGGACGCAAAACAGCACCATACTGCACAACAGTTCTCCTGCGCGCAGGATAATGAAGTGGAACGAGGTGGAGAGACGGGTCCTGTAAAAGAGGAGTAATAACCTTCCGCAGCCCGCATCGGCCGCTACGCGATTATCGTTCTTGGGAAGACGATCTTGAGAAACGGGCAGTCGGTTACTGTTTCAGCGATGCAATGTTGCAAGAAAAAGAGGTGTTAGGGTGTTGTAGGTGTTGTAACAAAAAAGAGGAAAAAAAAACAAAAGAGACCGCAAAAAAAAAAAAAAAAAAAAAAAAAAAAAAAAAAAAAAAATCAAAAAAGAAGAAAAAAAAAATCAGAAAAAAAGCAAAACAAAACAAAAAAACAAACAAAACAAACAAAAAAAGGCGGGGAAAAGTGGTGGGGGGGAAAAAAGAGAGAGGAGGATAAGGTTATGTCTATAGTAATGCTGGGCTCAAAGCAAAAAAAAAAAAAAAAAGAAAGAAAAAAAGAAAAGAAAAGAAAAAAAAAAAAAAGAAGGAAAAAAAAGAAAAAAAAACTTCATTCTCTTATGAAAGAAATAAGGCAAGATTAGTGTGTGTGTGTGAGTGTGTGTGTGTGTGTGTGTGTGTGTGTGTGTGTGTGCGACAAAATGGCGAGCTGATGAAAGAATTTCCCCAGATAAAAGCCTCTCACCTTGAGGAATGCGCTCCCCGCGTGTGCTTTTCTTTGTGCTAGTGCATGATTCTCTCTGTCTCTCTCTGTCTCTCTCTCTCTCTCTCTCTCTCTCTCAGAGTTCTACTACAGATCTGCCCAGCATGCATCAGTTTATATATATACATGTAAAGCGTACCCTACCGCTTAATGGTTGTGTCTGATGCACCCGTTGAATTTTATGGCAATTGGGTGCTCTTCTTCTTCTTCTTCTTCTATAGGAACACACACACACACACACACACACACACACACACACACACAACACACACACACGGACGCACTCTCACGCGCACACACACACACACACACAACACACAAAGACGCGCGCACACACACACACACACACACACACACACACACACACACACACACACGAGCGCACACGTACACAGATTGAACGCCAGTGAACCCGTCATAAGTACAGTTTACTGGTCTTGTAAATAGAGGCGAAACAAGAAATAATATCCCAACTCGATCAGTGCATACAGACGGCACAGCAAAGCGCTTTCCAACACGCCTACACAATGGCTACCATCGAGGCCACTATGGGAAATGGTAGTTCAATTAAAAAAGTATATGGACAGAGAGAGAGAGAGAGAGAGAGAGAGTGGGTGAGAGGAAAGAGAGAGAGGAGAGAGAGAAAGACTAAGAGAGAGAGAGCGCAAACACATGTATACAAATCCAGTGATCAACACGTGCTGTAACCTGTGCAAACAGTCGACTACACAGCTATAGATATCTACCAATCTACAGAACCAAAAGAAAGAAGAAAACGCATTCACAACAGACGTCGAGCAAATACTGATGGTGGGCATACGTATAATAAACTCGCGTTCAGAAGTGAATAACGCGCACCTGCTCTGCTGACAATTCAACTGCAGTCAGACAGAAGCCAAGCTGTTAATGAGGAGATAAATGCTGACACATTAAGGTGTGTTATCCCAAGGGTATTAATCACCTCGTTATGATTTCATACGGGTGACCAGACGCCAAACTTCGCACTATCGCTGTGTACACATCATATTCTGTATCTGTTCCATTTTGCTTGATGGCAAAATGATTTGATGGATTACCACGGTGGGGGGGGGGAGATGATTGATAATCAACGATGAACGCACCGAACTGACGTAAACTGGACTGGTAGTTTTAGCTTGAGCCACAGGAGTGGTTCAGAAGAAATAACGACTCAAATAAACCATATATACAGACAAACCACAGCGTCACAAACAGGGGACTTGTCTATGAAATATTCTACATCATACTGAAGAACCTGTGCGGCGAAAAAATTCGCCTACACACTAGTCTACCTCAACTGCGTCAAAAAGCATGACAATTATGCCTGACGTTCATGCAGAAATAACATTAAAGAGCGTTTTGTTCTGTCACAACGAAAGGGAAATTGGTGGGGACAGGGGAGGGATGGGGATGGGAGGGAGGGGGGAGGGGACTTTTTCGGATCTTCTGCCTATCTGAAGCTATATAATAATAAGCAAATTAGTAGCCAAAGGTGACTGATTTATCAAAAACAAATGTTATTTTCTCCTTATATCATGATCAACTACGAACTCTACTTCCACACAGATTTATCATTGATTGTGCTGGACAGAAAGTGACTGGTCAAAAAAACTCGCATGCTGATCTGGGGGTCTTTCTGCCTAAGCGCAACATACACATGTACATTAGCATCGTATTTATTGGAAGAAGAGACTATGCAGTAAGGCTTATCATTCAAGAGGACAAACTAACCAGACACTAGTTTATCACGCATTACATCTAATGAATTTTTACTTAGGTTCCGGACCCTCACCCATGGCTTCATTTTGCATACCTTGTGATCTCATGAAAAACAAGCCGTGGGAGTGTTGCTATTCCGAACTAAAATAAACGTTTCAACCAATGCCAAGACGTTTTATAAAGTTCCATCCCGATCTCAACAGCAGAAACAGTTATGCTGGCAAAATTAATAATAAAAAAAACCCATAGGAATACTTATGGATACGTTTTAAACTCATACTTTACAAATGATAATACTACGTCTGTTTTAATCGATACTTTACAAATGACAATACTGCATCTCTTTTATTTCGTTGTTGTTCTTGGGCAGATATTACTTCATGGAAACATTTTGATTAAACATGAGTTCATGTTAAATGTGATATTTTTCGCATACCTCTTTATGCGTTTCTTTTTAATCAAAATCTTTGTCTTTGCAACAAACACACTATCAGCTTCATGCTGCTGTCTTGAATGCTCATCATGGTATGTCACTGGCAATGGGAAATGTCTGGCGATCTTTTTAACCTGATCTTGAAAAAAAAAAAAAAAGGGGGGGGGGGGGGGGGTGGGTGGAACATAAAACCTTCGAAGGCGTGAATCTGATTTGTCACTGACATCTTCTTTTAACATTTTCTCTAAACCCGTTCTTCAAAATCAGTCAATATCTACTTTATATACCTATCGTTTCCAAATCGTACAGGAAAATGTGGTTTTTGTCGATGACACTCACACGAATACAAGTAAAAAGGAAAAGTCCAGAAGAAAGAGTTGTTTTCTCTGGAGTAGAATTTCACGAATCCAACCAAAAGGGACCGTCCTCAGACAGTAAGTAGAAAAGATGATCTGTTTTGCAGACACGCTTGTGGAAGATCCCTTCACTGGCTAAACGAGAATCGACATCTTAGCCATGTTTGTAAACCACTAGAAACTCAAAACACTCGACCAGCAACGAAGACTGCACCAACAGGTCTGACGTCAGACCCTTATCCCTTATCACCAAGTGGCATACCATGTTACCTCTTTATCTCGCCAGTACAGTTCCCATGTACCTGACCAGCTGAACAACAAACAGCACGAACAATTCATTTCTGTGTGGAAAACGAAACTGTACCTTCCTGGATCGACATCCACAGAGCACAATACACCTAATACTAAAAACAAAAACAAACCTAGCGAAAAAAAAAAAAAAAAAAAAACGGTTACTTTCTTTAGGGGTGGGGTGGGGGTGGGGGGGTAGAAATCATGGGATGGGACGGCTTTAATGTCGGAAGCAATGCTTCGTTAGGAAGGGGGAAGGGTCTGTATGGCAGATTACAAGAAAAATGATCTTTTGAAAAAAAAAAAAAATCAAATAAAAACCCATTTCCGGTCAATAGTCTGGTCAGTCGGACGACCCACACTACGTCCGTGCTCTAAGCATGAAAGCACAAACAGAGCCTTCCGTTACAAGACCTCTACCGTCATACAGAGTGAGTACAGTACATGGGGGATGAGTTCACAGCTAACGCATGATGCATGCATACAGCAGTCCATTCCCTACTCTACCAGCTTGTACTGCTTGTACTTCAGACAGCGAGACACGTTTTCGCCCAAGGCGCGTCCCGGTGTACGATGAGAAGAAAGCCTCGCGACTGCTTGCCGAATTTATACGATCATCAGTCC
>JADBJO010000322.1:750000-752500 GCA_016801955.1 Conus betulinus | reverse complement strand
AAAAGAATGCTGCCTCCAACGCACGTTTTTTTTTTTAAAAAAACCTAGACATTATTATGATATAGTGCTGGCGGTCACGACAATATCGAGTTCTTAAAATCTTTATATACACGAAAGAATTGAGACCCACACGACAGCGAAAAAAAAAAAAGGGAAACGAATAAGTAGTAAAAGAACGAACAAACTAGCAAAATCAAAAGAACAAAGTAGCAAAATCCAAAGTAGAACAAACTTGCAAAATCAAAAAGAACAAAGTAGCAAAATCAAAAAGAACAAGCTTGCAAAATCAAAACGATCAAACTAGCAAAATCAAAAGAACAAAAAGCGAAATCAAAAGAAAAAGCTATTAAAATCAACGTTACCTTCCTCCATTCCCCGGAATACCACTCAAACTCATCGTCCCGCCACCACCTCCTTCTGCTCCTCGGTCTGCTGCTCCTCCGCCTTCTTCGCCTTCTCCTCTCCCGAATCCTCATCGTTGCCGTCGCCCTCGCCTTCCCCACCACCTTGCTTATCCTCCTCAGCCTTCTCCGGAGTGGCGTCCACCTCAGGCTCAACGACAGCATCGTTCGGCGAGCTGTCCTCAGGTTGTTTGTCGGAGTGGTGATGATGATGGCGGTGTTTCTTGTGGTGGTGACGGTGGTGGCGGATCTTGTGGTCGGAACCTCTGTTGGGTTTCTTGTCGCCTGGAGATGGTGTTGTGGTGGTCGCTGAGCTGAGATCGGTGTCGTTTTGTGGACGATGATGTGGACTGCTTGGTACCATTCCCGGCCTCATCAGAAGATTTTAGGACGTCAGAAGATTCTCCCAGGATCACCTTGCCGGCTTTGGGGGTTGAGACATGGTCTGTGTTGGAGGTCTTCAGAACCAGTACATCTTCCTGCTGGGTCTTAGAGGTGGTCTTGTCGGTCTTCTTGATGGGTGAGGAAGTGAAGAGCTGCCTTTCTATTTCCGTGGAGTTGTCGTCCGCTACCTCCGGACAAGGGTCTTCGCCACAAGGTCGTTGTGCGGGTGGCTCGAGTTCAAGGTCACAGGTGTCGCTTCCTACACACGTGACCTTTCTGTACTGAACTCCCCCTTCGCAGGTGCGTGTGCACTGCAAATACAAACGAAAAGGTGCTTTCAGCATAAGTTCTATGCGAAAGTGACTGTGATGACAATCATAGTGGTAATTACCTGTGTGAGTCGTGGTAGTAAGCAGCTGCTGTGTTAGTCGTTATTATTATTTCGGGATAACAGAGAGATATGCTGCTGCACATGCACCAACAGGGTAGCACGAGTTGCCATGGTCTTGCAGTAGTAGCAGCGAAGATGGTGAAGGTAAGTTTTCTGTTACTAGGAATAATCTTTTTCTACTAAGTATAAGAAAAAAACTGCTTTCAAACTCGCACCTTTCAAACTCCTTCCAATAAAAAAGAAAACTTTTTCATGTTGAAAACAAAATCATATATTTATCTGCAAGTTTAAAACATATAAAACACTAAAAAAACTTTCCCTCGTGGAAACATGAAACTCGTGTCGACACTTATTCTGGATATTTTTCACACTTTCCACAACCATTCCAGTTTTGAAAGCAACACTACAGTCACATGCACACTTACAGCAGACCATGCTTCTGCTACCCATGTGCCACACGTGACGTTGGAGCACGCGCGTGACCTCGCCGCCGGGCGCGTGAAGGGGTCACAGGGTTCCGTGACGTCACTACACACCACAGTACGTGTCTGCATGGCGCAGGGGTTGCCATTGCACTGAAACCAATGTACAAGAAGACACAGATCATGCAGCAAGTTTAGCAAGTGAATGTCCGTCTGTCACACACACACACACACACACACACACACACACACACACACACACACACAATCCATGATGAATGTTAGCAAATTTTCAGAAGAAAAAAAAATGACAGTGGAAAAAAAAATACGAGGCTGGAGGCCCCACTGTCTAAAAAGAAAAAAAAAAAAAGAAAGAAAGAAAAAAAAGCAAAAGCAAAAGAAAACAGTGGAACATTTTGAAGGCTGGAGGACATAAAAAGTACAAGACACTGATCTGTAGGTCCATTGACGTTCAGTTCATATTTAGATGAACAGACTTCCAATCACTTCCAATAAACCCAACCCTCCTCCCCCGTTCCCACGCACCCAAACTACTACGAACCGACCATGTTTACCCCCTACCCCGTCCTCCACAACCTACCCGCTCCTCCGCCTAGCTAGCATCACCGACCTGTGTCCAGTTGCCGGTCATCCAGACGGGCAGGGTTCCGGCAGGGTTCCTTAGGCTTGCAGGGCTCCACGGCGTCTGGCCGGTCCAGGTCCAGGCAGGCCGAGTCCTCCAGGGCGATCTGCTCGTCCGCGCCTAGGCTGCGCACGCACATCACGCTCCTCTTCCGGGTGCCCTCGTCCCCGCAGGTCACCGAGCAGTGCTGCCAGGGTCCGGTCCACCACCTGATCCAGCAATAGTGATTTTTTTTTTTTTTGTCAGTGTGAATATTGTT
>JADBJO010000322.1:742500-745000 GCA_016801955.1 Conus betulinus | reverse complement strand
AGTTTGTTTGGGTTCTGTATGTACAAAGGTATACAAGATTTATTTTTATTTATGGAGCAGCGTCTCTCTCTCTCTCTCTCTCTCTCTCTCTCTCTCTCTCTCTCTCTCTCTCACACACACACACACACACACACACACACACACACACACACACACACACCACACACACCACATGCACACACACCACACACACACACACACACACACACACACACACACACACACACACACACACACACACACACACACACACACACACGAAAAAAAAACGAGTGTTTGCTGGCACAGACTGGACAGCGCGTCACTGGAAGATTTAAACATGCAGTGCTCTCTTTCCATTTTTCAGCACAATCCTTCACGTTGTACAACAATTCAAAAAAATATTATGTATGTGTGTGTGTGCTTACAATAACCGTTTTCCGTCGATCGATCATAGCATTCATAGATACTCTGTTTATATCACTCTCTCGGTTGTGTCGGTTCATTGTTGCCAGAAAAAAAAAAGCTTTGAGCTTCGGGTAATCTTGCAAAAAGGGGCGCAAATCGCATTTTACAGTAGATCATACCGAATGCAATGCACCAGAAGACATGAAGACATTTTCATAATTGCTCCGCTCGCCATGCTTAAAAATATTTTTGAAGTATTTGATTGTCACACGCTCAGACGATGGTGCAATAAGGAGCTGAAATGTGGGGGTCTGGAGGCTGCTGTTGTACACTATGAAAAAAAACCCATCTGTTTGCTCTGAAGATATTTCTTGAGGTGTCGTTGCAAACACCTTTTAATTTGGTATATGGTGAAGCAGTCAGATATCCAATTCACGTGAATTCTGCTGTAGAGTGTATTCGATATTGGTTAAAAAAAAAAAAGTATTGCAGAAGCAGGATCACAGGTGACCACGCAAAGCGTAAAGAATGCTCTTAGAACTGGACAAGAGAGGTCAGAAAACCTAGGTGAGAAAAATAAGGATAAAACTATGTGAATTATGGATTTGGTTTTGCATGGCTCGACCAAGCTGTTGGTGATATATGTGTTTTTATCAAGACTGATTCATTGTAGTCGACAAAATTGGAACACCCACGTACCAAACAGTGAGAGATTTGAATTATACAGAAAGTATAGCCATTTACGATGTTTGCCGGTTTATATTTCTATGAAAATAGACAAGCATTTCAAACATTTTGTGAGTAATTTAGATTCGATGTGTCTGACATTGCTCTTCATTACTATCGCTATAGACAGCTAGGCGAAAGAAATCTCATCTGTCCATCGTGTCGAAATGCAAAGGAGGACGAAGTTCATTTTGTGCTGTTTTGATCAATATTAAGGTATCTTGGAGAACAATTCATACTGCAAAAGTATTTCAGCCACCCTCATCTGTTTAAATGAATGTTCTTAATGTCATCACCAAATGAAAACACTGTTAAAAAGTTACCTATGTATTCATATAAGGCATTTAAAAGGAGAAGTGTTTATACAACATGATGAACACCATACTCATGTGCGACTTAAAATGTATATCCCCTTTCTAAGGGGCTATAGCCTTTATGAACAAACCTTTGAATGCGAATCTTCCCCGAAGATGGGAGTATGGCTGCCTTAATGGCGGGATTTTGAAAAAAAAAAAACGGTCATACACACATAACTCCATTCCCTTTGTTGGGTAGATGAGATTAATACTTGCCTGTCCATGTAGGGAGTGTCCGCAGGAGTATCAGCCTGCGTACGCAGAAGAAGAAGAAGAAGAAGAAGAAAGAATCCACTCACCATGATGTGTAAGGGTTCTTTGAGAGGCCCCGTGGCCTGGAAGCTCTCCTTGTTGCCCTTGCGGTCGTAGCGCACCACTGTGCCCGCCATCTCGTAGTCCCCGCTCCACTGGATGAACCAATGGCCGTTCAGGTAATACTCGCCAGCCTCGTTCCGAGAGCCAGGAAGTTGCTGGCCTCCGCCACTTCCTCCACGCGGATGTTGCGCGCGCCTTGAGGGATCACTGTGGCCTCCACGTAACCTGGACATGATTGTTGGGTTGGGTTGGTTGGGTTGGGTTGGCGTTGGGTTGGGTTGGGTTGGGTTGGGTTGGTTGGGTTGTGTTGCGTTGGGTTGCGTTGCGTTGTGTTGCGTTGCGTTGCGTTGCGTTGCGTTGCGTTGGGGTTGGGTTGGGTTGGCTGTGCGTTGCTGTGCTGTGCGCTGTGCTGTGCTGTGCTGTGCTGTGCTGGGTTGTGCTGGGTTTGTGTTGTGTTGTGTTGTGCTGTGCTGTGCTGTGCTGTGCTGTGCTGTGCTGTGCTGTGTGTTGTGGTGTGGTGTGTTGTATTCTTTTGTGCTGTACTGTGCTGTGCGATGCTGTGCTTTCTTGTATTCACTGTATTGTAATGTATTCACTGCACTGTACTGTGCTGTACTGTACTGTACTGTACTATACTGTACTGTACTGAGCTGTGCTGTTTTGTTGTTGTGTTTGTTGTGTTGTGTTGTGTTGTGTTGTGTTGTGTGTGTGTTGTG
>JADBJO010000322.1:702500-710000 GCA_016801955.1 Conus betulinus | reverse complement strand
GTGGAGAAAAGAGGAGTGAAGGGGTGGGAGTGGATCGTGGAGGTGTGTGTGTGGTGGGGGGGGGGGGGGGGGGGGGGGGCTAGGGGGGGGCTAGGGGAGATGGCTCAGTTACATCAGTTGATTGGGTAGGCCTACCTTCCTTCCATATTTTACTTTTTTGAACGGTCAAATGCTATCTCCGTTGAACATGAATGTGAGGAAAGTCTCACTGGTGCAGAAAAAAACGCACTTGTTCCGACACTAAGTTAAAACGTCACTCGATCTCCATCGCCAGACGTGGCGTAAAGAAGCCGGTCTCTGCAGCTATTAAAAACGAATTTGAATCAAATAAGATTTGGCCACACTGTTGCTCATGCCAAGGGCAGAATGTAGAAGGAAATGATCTTCGCACAAAAGGAATGCGATGCAACACTGGAAAATAGCGAACTTTCGCGGAAGGCATTACGTTTGTTGGATTACCAATTTCACAAGACCTGGCAGGTGTGTTGCGATTTTTGGTAGGCTTTGGAGGGTTTTGGTAAACGAACGAAGCTTTTGGTGAGAACGTTGTAGTTTGCTGACCGAACGCTTTTGCGCTTTTGTGTCCTTTTGGCCAGGACCGCGCGAGTGCCATGCGCATTCTGAAAGTATCTATTCTACGGGAAATATACTCTCATAAAACCTTTATCAACCTGGCAACATGGTGGAGTGCTTGCAGACGAAAATTCAGCGCGATATAGTTAACACGAGTAGTTAAAACGAACAGTGAAAAAAAAAGGTTTCTTTTTCCGTTTCGGGACAAACTCATAGCTTCTTCATGTTCCTTTTGATGTGCTCAAAGGCGACATGTTCTTCTGTTACGAAAAAAAACCCCAGAAACAACAACAATAACAACAAGGTTACGACGACAAATTATAATTCACCAGCCAGGTCACAAACTGACCCTTTCGTGTAGATGCCCGTGCAGTATTCTTTCTTTTTTTTTTTTAACCTAAACCTCTCTAACAGGACCTTAAAGACTAGGACCTTGCTCTTGATGAGTACACATTCAAGTATATTCTTTACGAATGTTGGGCGCAGTAAGGGTAAATTCGGCTCAGTTACTCTCACGAATGTTAGACAGCGACAATCCCCATCAATCCTCGATAAAGGGTAGGGAGGAAAGATGACTGGAGCGTAACTGAATACTAGAATATCCATTTCCTTTAATTATTTGGAGTAGTTTAGTTGTTGTTCTCCATTTATGTCTACCTTCTGGTCGATGAAGAAGAGAGAGATACAAAAAAAATATATTAAGACACAGTTGGCTTTCCTACTTAGATTTTAAAAAAAAAAGCCTAGTATCAGTGAATGCATTCTGTGTAGTACAACCTATCTTCCATCCTATTCTTAACCTTCATCCAGATTCTTATCACTTGTTCACAATTCTGTCATTGCTAGACTACATAAATTCTCTCTCTCTCTCTCTCTCTCTCTCTCTCTCTCTCTCTCTCTCTCTCTCTCTCTCTCTCTCTTGTGCGTATGTCTCACACACACACACACACACACACACACACACACCTCTCTCTCTCTCTCTCTCTCTCTCTTTCTACACCACACACACACACACACACACACTCTCTCTCTCTCTCTCTCTCTCTCTCTCTCTCTCTCTCTCTCTCTCTCTTTCACACACACACACACACACACACACACACACACACACACACACACACACACACACACACAAGCGCGCGCGCACGCACACTCGGACGCACACACACACACACACACACACACACACACACACACACACACACACACACACACATATACACATACATACAAACAGAGACAGGAAGACAAACAGGAAGACAAACAGAAAGGCAAACACACGGAAAAGTCAGAGACAGAGAACTCAAAGAGAGCCCAGAAAGAAAAAAAAAAAAAAGAAAAAAAAAAGAAAAAAGACAAAAAAAGACAGAGTGCTGCCCCCTCGACAGCAAGCAACACGGACGAAATACCACCTTCGACGTCAAAGCCACCTTCCAGCCGATAACTCCGGCGTGTAATTACCTGCCCCACACACAACTCCCCTCTGCCCCCCCCCCCCACCCCCCTCCCTCTCCTCCCCCCGCCGTCCGTCCCCACCCCCCCCCCCCTCCCCCCCCCCTTGACTCTCCTGGGACTGGGGGGGGGGGGGGGGGGGGGGCATGCACTGCAGAGACACCGGCCTATCGATAGCAACGTGAACATAGCGTGTCCAGCCTTTGCCCCCCCCCCCCCCCCCCTCCCCCCTACCCCCCCCCCCCCCCCCCCCCCCGCCCCCCTCGTTCTGCTGGTGTTGGGTCCTATCGCCCGCCGCCTGGTATGCCAGCCCAATCTGGCTAACATTTTCGTTGCTGGCAGGACATTAGGTCAGGTTTTCGTTGCCTTGTCTTTGTCCTCCAGGGGTTGCAGTTGGGCCCCTCTTCTTCTTCTTCTTCTTCTTCTTCTTCTTCTGCTGCGTACGCAGGCTATCACTCCTGCGGACACTCCCTATAATGACAGGCAAGTATAAATTCCATGTACCCAACAAAAGGGAATGGAGATTTGTGTGCATGACCGTTTTTTTTTCATCCCACCATTAAGGCAGCCATACTCCATCTTCGGGGAAGGGGCATGCCATGTGAAACGTGTCATCCATATCAACGGCCAAACTGGCCTTCTCTTCCGAAAGTTGGTGATGGGGTTTTACGTGTGTGCAAGATGTTATGCGTGCGTTCACACCCGGAACCTCGGTTGATAGTCTCATTCGAAGGACTGTATAGGAAATGGAGTCAAGAACCAATATTAACTCCGAGGGAAAAAATCCCCCTGTGCCGAAACGGCCCGGCGGAGATTCGAACCCGCAACCCTTGGATTACGAGTCCGGCGCTTTACCACCTGAGCTATTCCGGCCCCCCCCACACACACACTTGTTGGACCCCAGTCCGGGCTTTCAGAGTTCTGCGCTCTCGGGTTCCGGGTTATCTTAGGCTGTAGGTCACCAACAGGGGAGGGGGGGGGGGGGGGGGGGGGAGGTCCAGGGGGGACGTCCAGGGAGCGGAATGCTGCATGTGTTAATAAAGGGAAGAACGAGGCGTGATAGGGGATGGTGTGATGCTGGTTGTCCTACAGTGTTAATAAAGTGGGTGGTGGGGTGGAGATGGGGGTGTCCGCGAGCGTCCGTACAGTCAAAGGGCGGAGTGGGTGAGTGGGTGTGGGGTGTAAGGGGGGAAGGAGGTGGTTTGGGGAAGCATGGTGGTGGCAGGGGAAGGGGGGGGGGGGGGTGGTGTGCAGACAGACAGACATACAGACAAGGCAGACAAGACAGAACTGACAGAAACCAACACAGTACGGTAAAAAAAAAAAAGAGGAGGGGAAGGGATATGTGTTTTCTTTGTATTTCATTGATTTCTAGAAAACTCATACTTTTGGGGGTAAAAAAAACTGCAGTGATCTTGATCAGTTTACTGACAAGAAGTAGTCGCCACATTTGCTTGTGCTTGTGCGTTTGAGTAAGAAACAAGTAAATATTTTCGAGGCGATTTTTTTCTGTTTGTTGTCTTTTGGTTCATGTACTTTTTTTTTTTTTTTTTTTTTTTAGTGATGTTTCAATCTAATGTGTCGCACGTGAACTCACAGTGTGTGTGTGTGTGTGTGTGGGGGGGGGGGGGGGGGGGGGGGGGGGGGGGGGGGGGGGGAGGGGGGGGGGGCGACAGGGAGGGGGGGGGGGGGCGCAGATGTGTTTTGGAAAGCTTCTCCATGGGTAAAGAGAATTCTATGGGAGTGGTATTGTTGGCGCTTTCAGAAAGGACGTTTAGCACAGGAGTGGGACATTTAGTGATGTAACATGCGACCTTAAACGCAAACTTAAATGCGACCGTAATCTTAAACGCAAGCAAACCGTAATCAAAACGCAAACAAGAAAGTACGATCAAGGGGGAATCTGTACCATGCGTGTGCATTGATCCTGGCCTGCATTCCAAAAAGGAGTTGACTCGAGGAAACAAATTTAAATCTTACACACTGCTGTTACTCTTGGGTTCCCTTCTCCTGTCCCTTCCCCCTACCCCTTTCCTCCTCTACACAATGTACTGCCTATCCTCTATATACTCTCTGCTCTCCTCTACACTACGTACTCCCTGTCCTTTTTTTACGCTACGTTCTCTCTGTCCTCCTCTACACTACGTACTCCCTGACCTTCTTTACACTGCATACTCTCTGTCCTCCTCTACACTACGCACTCCCTGTCCTTAACACTGCATACTCTCTGTCCTCCTCTACACTACGTACTCCCTGTCCTTCTTTACACTGCATACTCTCTGTCCTCCTCTACACTACGCACTCCCTGTCCTTCTTTACTGCATACTCTCTGTCCTCCTCTACACTACGCACTCCCTGTCCTTTTTTTACGCTACGCTCTCTGTCCTCCTCTACGTAAGCCCTCTCCTCCTCTATACTACGTACTCCCTGTCCTCTTCTATAATACGTACTCCCTGTCCTCTTCTACACTACGTATTCCCTTTCTTCTTTATGCTACGTACTCCCCGTCCTCCTCTACGTACTCCCTGTCCTTCTTTACACTACGTACTCCCCGTCCTCCTCTACGTACTCTCCGTCCTCCTCTACGTATTCCCCCTGTCCTTCTTTACACTACGCACACTCCCTGTCCTCTTCTACACTACGTACTTTTTGCCCTTTTTTACACTACACACTCCCTGTCCTCTTCTACACTACGTACTCCCTGTCCTCTTCTACACTACGTAATCCCTGTCCTCTTCTACACTACGTACTTCCTGTCCTCTATGATCTCCCTGTCCTTCTCTACGTACTCTCTGTCCTCCTCTACACCATACTATCCGTCCATCTCTACACTACGAACCATCTGTCCGTTACAATACGTACCCCCTGTCCTTCTCTACACTAATACTCTCCGTCCATCTCTACACTACGAACCACCTGTCCTTTACAATACATACTCCCTGTCCTTCTCTACACTAACACTCTCTGTCCATCTCTACACTACGAACTACCTGTCCTTTACACTATGTACTCCCTGTCCTTCTCTACGTACTCCCTGTCCTTTTCCACACTCCGTACTCCCTGTCCCCCTGCACACTACCTTCTCCCTGTCCTTCACACTACGTACTCCCTGTCCTTCTCGACACTACGTACTCCCTGCCCTTCTTCACACTACGTACGTACTCCCTGTCCTTCTCCACACTACGTACTCCATGTCCTCCTTTACACTACGTTCTCCCTGTCCTTCACACTACGTACTCCCTGTCCTTCTACACACTAAGTACTGCCTGTCCTTCTTCACACTACGTACTCCCTGTCCTCCACACTACGTACTCCATGTCCTCCTTTACACTACGGTCTCCCTGTCCTTCATACTTCGTACTCCCTGCCCTTCCACACTACGTACTCCATGTCCTCCTTTACACTACGGTCTCCCTGTCCTTCACACTTCGTACTCCCTGCCCTTCTCCACACTACGTACTCCCTGCCCTTCTCCACACTACGTACTCCCTGTCCTTCTCCACACTACGTACTCCCTGTCCTTCTCCACACTACGTACTCCCTGTCCTTCTTCACACTACGTACTCCCTGTCCTCTCCCACACTACGTACTCCATGTCCTTCTCCACACTACGTACTTCCTGTCCTTCTTCACACTACGTACTCCCTGTCCTTCTTCACACTATGTACTCCCTGTCCTTCACACTACGTACTCCCTGTCCTTCTTCACACTACGTACTCCCTGTCCTTCTCCACACTACGTTCTCCCTGTCCTTCTCCTCCACACCACGTACTCCCTGTCCTTCTCCACACTACGCACTCCCTGTCTTTCTCCACACTACGTACTCCCTGTCCTCGTCTACACTACGTACTCCATGTCCTCATCCATACTACGTACTCCCTGTCCTTCTCCCACTGTACTCCCTGTCCTTCTCCACACTACGCACTCCCTGTCCTTCACACTTCGTACTCCCTGCCCTTCTCCACACTACGTACTCCCCTCCCTGTCCCCCTTCTCCACACTACGTACTCCCTGTCCTTCTCCACACTACGCACTCCCTGTCCTTCTCCACACTACGTACTCCCTGTCCTTCTCCACACCCTTACGCACACTCCCTGTCCTTCCCCACACTACGTACTCCCTGTCCTTCTCCACACTACGTACTCCCTGTCCTTCTCCACACTACGTACTCCCTGTCCTTCTCCACACACGCACTCCCTGTCCTTCTCTGCACTACGTACTCCCTGTCCTTCTCCTCCACACGACGTCTCCCTGTCCTTCTCCTCCACACCCACGTACTCCCTGTCCTTCTCCACACAACGCACTTCCTGTCTTTCTCCATACTACGTACCCCCTGTCCTCGTCTACACACCCATCCTTCCTCCCTCCACGGTCTTTATCCCCCCCCCCCCCCCCCCCCTCACATCATCCACCCCTGTCCCTGGCACAGTCGTCCTGGGAGAACCGCAACAAAGAAGCCAGAACACTCATTCCAGTTCCAGAATGGTGAACTGAACATAAAAAAAATGGAATCCTGCATTCAACACCACCACCATCACCACCACCACCACCGCGCTCCCAAATCTCCTCCCACCACTCCCTCTATCACCACATCCATCATCATCTTGTCTGTCTGTCTGTCTGTCTGTCTGTCTGTCTCTCTTCTCCATGTATCCAATCCTATTTTCCCATCCAACCTCTCCCTCTCTCTCTCTCTCTCTCTCTCTCTCTCTCTCTCTCTCTCTCTCTCTCTCTCGCTCGCTCGCTTCGCTCGCTTTCCCTCCCTCCTTCCTCCCCCCTCTCCCCTCCCCTCCCTCCCTCTCTCTCCCCCTTCTCCCTCCCTCTCTCTCCCTTTCTCCCTCCCTTTCTCTCTCTTCCTCCCTCTCTCTCTCCCTCTCTCTCTCTCTCGTCTCCCCTCTATCTCCCTCCATCCATCCCTCTCTCTCTCCCCTCCCTCCCTCTCTTTCCCTCCCTTCCTTCTCTCTCTCTCTCTCTCCCTCTCTCTCTCTCTCCCTCCTCCCTCCCTCCCCCTCTCTTTGTTTCTTCTTTCTTTCTTTCTTTCTTTCCGTCTCTCTCTCTCTCTCTCTCTCTCTCTCTCTCTCTCTCTCTCTCTCTCTCTCTCTCTCTCTCTTTCTCACGAACAGTCACTCCACAAGGCCACAGAAATGGGTTCCACACGCCTGCACATCTGATGATTCTTTTCCCAGCCTGTCGATTCTCAACACAGTTTTGTTTTTACCACGCCACTAAAATAAGAGAAAGAACAAAACAAAACGGGAAAAAACATTTCCAACCACGGAATCGTTTTCTCCTGAAGTCGTTTGACGTAAGACTCTCTATGGTGTATCAGGTACTTGGGATTTTTGTTGTTGTCGTTGCCTCTGTGTGTGTGTGTGTGTGGTGTGTGTGTGTGTGTGTGTGTGTGTGTGTGTGTGTGTGTGTGTGTGTGTGTGTGTGTGTGTGTGTGTGTGTGTGTGTGTGTGTGTGTGTGTGTGT
>JADBJO010000322.1:695000-697500 GCA_016801955.1 Conus betulinus | reverse complement strand
TAAATCTGTCAAAAACCCTATATCAAAGAGAGAACGAAAACAATGGGAAAAAAAAAAGCCCTATAAAACATGGAAAAGAACATTACGCTCAAACAACGTTATAAAAAAGACGTTCATAGACAACAAGGAGCTTGCATTTGACCCCTGAGTTGAGTTTCTCACTCGAGACAAACATTTCAATCTATAGAACAATAATTACATAATCCAAATGTAGCGAACGAAGTCCACTGATCCAAAAATTTTTTCTTCAGAAAGACTCTACCTCCACTTCCGCAGCTCTCTCTCTCCTCTCTCTCTCTCTCTCTCTCTCTCTCCTCTCTCTCTGTGGTTGTGTGTGTGTGTGTGTGTGTGTGTGTGTGTGTGTGTTTTGTTGTGTGTGTTTGTTTGTTTCTCTCTCTCTCTCTCTCTCTCCTCTCTCTCCTCTCTCCTCTCATCTGCTCTCTCTCCGTCTATCGAGTCTCTCTCCGATCTCTCTCTCTCCTCTCTCTCTCCTCTCTCTCTCTCTCGTCTCCTCTCTCTCTGTTGTGTGTGTGTGTGTGTGTGTGTGTGTTGCGTCCCAGTGTGTGATATACACACACTCTCTCTCTCTCTCTGTCTGTCTGTCTGTCTCTCTCTCCCAAAAACACTGTCTCTCTCTCTCTCTCTCTCTCTCTCTCTCTCTCTCTTCTCTCTCTGTGTGTGTTGTGTGTGTGTGTGTGTGTGGTGTGTGTGTGTGTGTGTGTGTGTGTGTGTGTGTGACTCGCTGTCTGTGTGAGCGTGGGCGCTCGTTCTTTCGCACCTTTCCCTCTGCCTCTTCAAGCCACGCACAAAAGAGCCTGTCCGTTTTCTGACAGAGCGAGGACCCTAATTAACTTCAAGGGGCTTATTACTGTCAGCCTGCCAAGACTCTTCCCACTGACGTCAACACAGCAACTTCACATTATCTCTCTGATTCCGTCATTTGTCGATTTGAAGCCTGGTTGTTTGGGTTGTCTGTAGGTTTGCGTGCGTGCTTGCGCGGCGCGCGCGCGCGCGCGTGTGTGTGTGTATGTGTGTGTGTGTGTGTGTGTGTGTGTGTGAGGGATTGAGGCGGGAGGGGGGGGGGGTAAGGGTCTGTGTGTGTATGTGAGAGAGAGAGAGAGATGATAGAGAGAGAGAGAGAGAGAGAGAGAGAGAGAGAGGGAGTGGTGCACACCCGCGTGCACCTGCGTGAGTATATGAGTGCATGTGCTTTTGCGCGCGTGAGTAATGTGAGAGTGAGAGAGAGAGGAGAGAGCAGAGAGAGAGAGACTGAGAGAGAGAGAGAGAGAGAGAGAGTGTGTAGAGAGAGAGCAGGAGGAGTGTGTGTGGTGTGTGTGTGTGTGTGTAGTGGGTGTTGTGTGTGTGTGTGTGTGTGTGTGTGTGTGTGTACTATAAGCACGCGCGCGTGGGTGTGTGTGCGTGGTGAACCAAACACATAACGCACAACGCAAAGGACCCCAGGTTACTTACTACTTCGTCCCCCGCAAACGAGTACAAGTTCCTCACACAAGAATGTGAAGTGACAAACATGTAAGTCTGTCAGTTGTTTCCCTTTTTACACATGTCGAAAAGTTGCGGCCCTTTGGATGCCGAACAGCTTCAGTTAAAGGAAAGCAAACTCGATTTGTTAGGAAGAAAGCCGAGACCGCAGTGGCTTCTGGGAGTACTCAAAGTACGAAAAAGGTGACGACTTGTTCATGTTCTTGGCATGTACACTCTAATCCATGTCGATAATTTTTACATACCTAGCTCGCCTTGTGAAATAACACTGTCAAATCATTCTTTCCAGCTCGCCTTGTTTGGTTATGAGAAGTTCAAACCCTCGTTTTAAGTATCACACCTGTCTCCACTGTTACAGTCGCCACACGAAATAGCGTAATAAGATAATGTTGCTTACAGCCCAGCCGATCGCGAAGGGCCACACACAATACATCGTCAAAAAACAAAAATAGAAAAAAAACATCCCAGTATGATGGGCCTCGATCTAAAAGTGGACATGTGGAAACACTGGGGGGGGGGGGGGGGGGGGGGGGGGGGGGGGGGGGGGGGGGGGGGGGGTATTTGAAAGTGAGACATGCGTCAACTGCGTGAAGATCATCCAATGTTTATTTTTTCTGTATTCACTCAAGTTCCTCACCAATACTCAAACAGTATGGGCGATGATGAGGAACAGGAGATGGGGAAAGGAGGTAGGGGGAAGGGGGGAGGGAGGGGGTGTCCCTGCCTCATCAGGGAGAATTGTAGCGTTGCATATTATCTCCTCTGCATCTACAATGTTACCCTGCTGGAGACGTGCGTGAATTCTTAACATAGACATGGATTAAAGTATCTTTGACCGAAACTGGTTTCCATAACAAAACAGAAAGAAAAACACCTGCAGTGATGGCAGCTCGGAATGTGAGATCATGGAACAATTATGGTAATGATAAAGCGACAGAGGGTTCCCTATGTTGTCAGAAAGCTTTTGAAAGGGATAGTTTTCGTTAAGTACATTGCGATT
>JADBJO010000322.1:667500-690000 GCA_016801955.1 Conus betulinus | reverse complement strand
GGGGAATTGTTGTTCATTTCACAAAGTATGATGAAGGCTGTAAAAGGCTTTTCGGCGGTGTCCGTTTAATAAATCGTGGCACTTTTTGTGTGTAACGAGACGCGTTTTCCTAGAGCTAGGTATTAGCTAAGAATTAATTAAGTCTAGTTGGAAATGAGGCGAAATTAAACATTTATTTCAGAGAAATTAAACATTTAGCTCCGAAATTACACAACATTTGTTGACTGATGAAAAAAAAAAAACTTGCTGTTATGATTAGGGACACAAAGAACTCAGAGAGAATTAAACAATGTCTGAGTGTGTGTGTGTGTGTGTGTGTGCGTGCGTGCGTGCGTGTGTGTATGTGCGTGTGTGTGTGTGCGCGCGCATGCGTGTGTGCGTGTGTGTGTGTGTGTGTGTGTGTGTACGTAACGTGCGTGTATGCGTGTGTGTGTGTGTGTGTGTGTGTGTGTGTGTGTGTGGTCTGTGTGTCTGTGTACGTACGTGCGTGTGTGTGTGTGTGTGTGTGTGTGTGTGTGTGTGTGTGTGTGTGTGTGTGTGTGTGTGTGTGCATGCGCGTCAATGCAAGCTACTCCCGAGTGGAGGCAAAGTTTATGCAGTGTCAAAATGAGAGCAAAAACAGAGAGACATAACACACTTCTCTCTCTCTCTCTCTCTCTCTCTCTCTCTCTCTCTCTCTCTCTCTCTCTCTCCCTCCCTCCCTCTCCCCCCACTCTCTCCCCCCCCCCATCTCTCTCTCTGTTGGTGAGAGGCAGAACAATTATTACGGGGCTTTGGAGGTCTAAGTTTGTTTACCTGCTGACTGACAAACATAACGTTCGTGGGTTCGCGGTAAACAGTTTCTGCAAGCCCAAAAGATCTGCACCATATGTAGGCCTAGTCCAGCAGTGGTTGTTGGGGGAAGAGGCAGAACTAGGAAGTGGAGAAACAGAAGATGGAATGGCAGGAAAACGCAAAGACGATGGGAAGGGAGCAGGCGAGGAAGGGAAGGAGAAGAAAGTGGACGAGGAGCAGGAGAAGAGGGAAGAGCTGGGGAGAAGATGGATGATGAGGAGAGAAAGAAGGCTGTGAAATCACAACTCGGCTCAGATAACTCTTGAGTTGTTGTCCACGATGACCTACCCTCCCCACCCTCACCCACCCCTCCTTATATTTTTTTTCCAAAAGTGTGTTGAAATACTGTGTAAAAATGGTCATCTTTGGCCGTTGTTCCGTGCGTGAGAAGCTGATCATTCATCTCCAGCACTTACTCCCGAGCACCAATAGACATCTCGGGTGAATACAGCCAACAAAAACACAAAAGCACTCGGGAGAGCGCAGACTTCTGCGGTGGTCGAGCGGATCCTGGATTTGCCCTTTAATCTGGACTCGAACCACAGATCGGTACGTAATTCTCACGGGATCCTCCCTGAACCGCAATCCATCTTTCCACCAAGTTTCACGTAAGCAAATCAGTTAATTCCGTCTTTTTGGCGTCAATTTGCGGAACGGATCCCGAATCTGCTCTTTTGATCCGGATCCGCCCCACAGATCGACAGTGAACGGCTTTGTTCTTTGGCCACATCCCATCTTGCCATCCAGTCGCCTTAAAACTGGTGCAGCAGGTTTTGCATCATCTTTTTTTTTTTTTTTTTTTAACAGAACAGACAAACCAACTAACACACAGCCTCGGGTGAAAACGGCTCTCTTCGACAGAGCTCTAAACTGTCTCAAAAAGAACACACACACTTCTCCACCCACCCCCGTCCACCCCCCTGCCCCCTATCCCCTTCTCCCTCCTCCCCACTTCCTCCTTCTCCTCCCCACTCCTTCCCCTTACTCCTGCTCGTTTGGCTACCTTTCATCAGACTATCCTACACACAGCAACAACGACGGTTGAAGACGTGCAGAAATGACTATCGTACTATTCTCTGGTTACGTGCAGCAAACCCTCATGGACGTTTTGCTCCATCTGATGATAGGAATCAGTGAGGTCACTGCCTTCCTTTTGTGTACCCCCAGTTCTTATAGTACAGGCAGTACTTTACAATGGGAACGAAGAAATGCTCTCTCTCTCTCTCTCCTCTCTCTCTCTCTCTCTCTCTCTCTCTCTCTCTCTCTCCTCTCTCTGTGTGTCTGTGTGTGTGTGTGTGTGTGTGTGTGTGTGTGTGTGTGTGTGTGTGTGTGTGTGTGTCTGCCTGTCTCTCTGTTTGTCTGTCTGTCTGTCCGTGGTCAAAATGTGTTTCCACTCGCTCCAGACAAAACTCGGGGCCGATCTTTCTGAAAATGAGTACGAATGTTCATTATGGGTCACGGATGATGCCCATATTTTTATTTTACCAGAATAGCCGTTACTAACGGCTATAACGGCCTAAAACGGTTTTTCTTTTTTATGGAATATCTCAGTAACGGAATACTTTATGACGCATGTTTGATTGTGACGTCAAATACATTATGACGCATGTTTCATTGTGATTTTTTTTTTTTTTTTTTTCAGGAAGATAAACTGGGAGTACATGTATATGCTTTCCGTCTTTTTTTTTTAAATGTTGAAGCAGAAGCAGCAACAACAATAGGTTTAAAAGTAGCGGTGCTATGTGCTGTGTTGTATTGTTGTTGTTGTTGTTGTTGTTTATTATTTTTTATGTACCTGCTTTTACAATTACAACAATGTGGAAAGTGCAGGCGACGTTAATTGCAAGGAACTGAGTGAAATGGCTTAACAACATTCTGTTCCCCTTGTTTACGTCCTCCCCCCACCCCTCCCCCCACCCCCCACCCCCCACCCCCACCTTCCTCCTCCCCTTTTCTCTCTCCGCTTCCACTTTTTCCTTCCTCCACCCCTTCTCCACCCCACCATCTCTCCCTCCCTCCCTCCCTCCCTCCCTCTGTCTGTCTGTCTATCTATCTGTCTGTCTCTGTCTGTGTCTGTCTCTGTCTCTCTCTCTCTCTCTCTCTCTCTCTCTCTCTCTCTCTCTCTCTCTCTCTCTCTCATTAGATCACTCTTTGAGACACAGACAGTTAAACACTTTTTTTTTTTTGCCCACGCAGTCAGCTATTAAAGGGATCTTTCAAGAACTGCTTTCAGATAGCTGAGGAAAAAAAAACTAGCATAACAAAAAAACAAACAAAAACAAAACAAAACATGTTGCAGCACGAACCGAGACCGACAGGGATCGTCCCAGTTTCGACCCGCGTAGTACGTCACATCGTGTACGTCCGACCTCCGAACAAGCGCTTTGCTGCACCATGAAATTGCCTGCACTCCATTTGTTTGGGGCCGTTAGAAGACACGACTATGCTGGGTGAGGTGGGGGGGGGAGGGGAGGAGACCAGGGGTGGTGAGGGGCGCTGGAGGGCTGGGGGGGGGGGGGGGGGGGGGGAATGAAAGGATGCCCTTCTTCTCCAAACACCTGCGCTGCTAATTGCTTTGCTTTTTTTTTTTTTTTTTTTTTTTTTTTTTTTTTTTTTTTTTTTTTTTTTACGCCACCTTTGGCCGACAACTTGCAAGGTGGAAAGGGTGTCGCAGTTTTAAATGATATGTACAACTTGTCTCGTGTGGCGTTCGTTTGTGTAATGTCTGGCATATTACCTGACAGGGGATTTTTTTTTCCCCCTGGACACAGTTTAATGGTTTTTTTTTTTTTTTCTTTGCTTTACATTGTTTACACAGCCGTGTACCTGGATGAACACACAAGGGTTTTACTTAACCTATGGTCTCTTGGTGGTGGGGCGTGGACAACTTCAGACGATAGCATGAAATAAATGGGTTTAAAGCGTCTTTGCATCATGAATGTGGTTTGTGTGTGTGTGTTGCGTGTGTGTGTGTGTGTGTGTGTGTGTGTGTGTGTGTGTGTGTGTGTGTGTGTGTGTGTGTGTGTGTGTGGTGAGTGTGTCTGTGTGTGTTGTGTGTGTGAGTGTGTGTGTGTGTGTGGGTGAGTGTGTGGTGTGTGTGGTGTGTGTGTGCGTGTGTGTGTGTGTGTGTGTGTGTGTGTGTGTGTGTGTGTGTGTGTGTATGCATGCCTGCGTGCGTGTGTGCGTACGTGCGTGTGTGTGTGTGTGTTTATTTACAAAGAAAATTTTGAACCCGAAACTCACCACCGGTGTTAAAGCGTAAGGCCCAAACTGAAAACGCATTGGATCCACTGCTGAACTCCCTGTTCATGCCACAACTACGTCAGACAAGTTCAGGCTTTGTGCCTACAGACCGGGTGGCCATGAAAACCCCAGGTACAAGGTTCAGACAGTTCAAACACTGCTGCTTCACAAAGGCCACGTGCGGACGTAAAACACCAAGGGATTGTAGTGGTTCCACCCCCAACCACCCCAACCCCCAACCCCCCCTTCTCCTCTCCCCTCCCCTCAGGCACGTGGTTGCTGGTTCCGTTACTGCTGCCGTTTAAACGCTCTGATTGTGTCTGGCTAGCGAATGAATCCTTGGTTTACGGAAATAAACCGAGTTCTGACTGAGCTGGGGTTTTCTGGTCATGCGAGAACAGGCAAACGAAATCGCCCCGTCTGTACGGAAATAAAACAGGAAAAGATGGGTACACGCTAAACAATTCACTAGAATGAGGATCAGGGGTGGGGTGGGGGTGGGGGTGGAGTGTCCCACGCCTATGCGATGCTGTAAAATACACACATGAAAAGGAGATGCAAAGGGACAGAGAAAAACTAATATAGGAAAGACGAAGTGAACAGCCTACATTCCCCATAAAATTGATGTAGTCTCGGCCTACATTCTCTATAAAACTGATGTAGTCTCGGCCTACATTCCCTATAAAATTGATGTAGTCTCGGCCTATATTCCCTATAAACTTGATGTAGTCTCCGAATTCAAAAACCAAAGATGTTGTTAAACTGTAATGTTCATCGGCCTACATTCCCTGTAAAATGGATGTAGTTTCCGAATTCAATAAGCAAAGCTGTTGTTAATCCGTGTTGTGTAATCCAAACCGACCATACAGATTGTATCAGGGCTACCTGACGTTAATAGCAGTCAAAATCAGTTCAATGTGCGTAGACCTGCATGCGAACTTTCTGACAACATCACATGCTGTCTTTCCCCTTGCCAAAAAAGATTTACCACCACCCCCCCTCCCCCTCCCCGATGTGTACAGCCTTCTTTGCCCCGGCTAATTTTCCCCCGATGTGTTTAGCCTTCTTTTCCCCTGCTAATTTTCCCTCCGATGTCTTTTAGCCTTCTTTCCCTTTGCTAATTTTCCCCCCGATGTGTTTTAGCCTTCTTTCCCCCTTGCTTATTTCCCCTCGATGTGTTTAGCCTTCTTTCCCCTTGCTAATTTCCCCTCCGATGTGTTTAGCCTTCTTTCCCCTTGCTAATTTCCCCTCCGATGTGTTTAGCCTTCTTTCCCTTTGCTAATTTTCCCCCGATGTGTTTAGCCTTCTTTCCCCTTGCTAATTTTCCCCCGATGTGTTTAGCCTTCTTTCCCCTTGCTAATTTTCCCCTCGATGTGTTTAGCCTTCTTTCCCCTTGCTAATTTTCCCCCGATGTGTTTAGCCTTCTTTCCCTCTGCTAATTTTCCTCCGATGTGTTTAGCCTTCTTTCCCCCCTGCTGCTAATTTTCCTCCGATGTGTTTAGTTTCTTTCCCTTCTTTCCCCCCGATGTTGCTAATTTTCCCTCCGATGTGTTTAGCCTTCTTTCCCCTTGCTAATTTTCCCCCGATGTGTTTAGCCTTCTTTCCCCTTTGCTAATCTTCCCCGATGTCTTTAGCCTTCTTTCCCCCTGCTAATTTTCCCCCGATGTGTAGAGCCTTTTAGCCTTCTTTCCCCCTGCTAATTTTCCCTAATTTTCCCCGTGTTTAGCCCTTCTTTCCCCCTGCTAATTTTCCCTCCGATGTGTTTAGCCTTCTTTCCCCCTGCTAATTTTCCCCCGATGTGTTTTAGCCTTCTTTTCCCTTGCTAATTTTTCCTCCGATGTGTTTTAGCCTTCTTTTCCCTTGCTAATTTTCCCCCGATGTTTTTAGCCTTCTTTCCCCTTGCTAATTTCCCCCCGATGTGTTTAGCCTTCTTTTCCCTTTGCTAATTTTCCTCCGATGTGTTTAGCCTTCTTTCCCCCTTGCTAATTTTCCTCCGATGTGCATAACTTCTTTCCCCCAGCTATTTTTTTTTTCCCTGATGTGTGTAGCCTTCTTTCCCCCCCTGCAATTTTTTTTCCCGATATGTGTAGCCTTCTTTCTCCCAGCCAACCCCCCCCCCCCCCCCCCCCCCGCCTCCCCCGGCAATGTGTATAGCTCGTTTCTTTGCCAATGAAAAATGGATTCGCTTTTCACTGAAGTTTTGCCAGGGACAACTGCTTGCGGTGGGATCTTTTACGAACGCTAACAGCCCAAGCGCGTGATCGGTTAATGTCTAATCCGAAAGGCTAGCACTCATACCATCATCAAGCACTACTACTGACAGAAGAGAGGGGGGGGGGGGGGGGGGAGGGAGGGAGGATGGGTGGGAATCGGGAGAATAAAAAGAACGACGACCTGGGAGGGATTTGATCCCCAAGTGCTGAGATTTACAGCTTGCAGACTGGTGTTGACCACACAGCACCTGTTGCTCAGTACCCCAGTATCGCTGAGGTAGTCTGAAGTCTTGTCAATGGAGCGTAAAGAACAGCATGGCCCAATCTCAAGGTGCTAGTACTGAGTGTTGTGTAGCACTACAACGGGTCACTGGGTGTAAGTTCTTTAAAAACAGATCCAAAGCTAGTATCAAACAAAAAAGTGTTCAGGCTTTCTCGTTAATCTCCCTTCTCTATCATCTGAATGTGTGTGTGTGTGTGTGTGTGTGTGTGAGAGAGAGAGAGAGAGAGAGAGAGAGAGAGAGAGAGAGAGAGGGCGGAGAGAGAGAGAGAGAGAGAGAGAGAGAGAGAGAAACACAGCCAGCCAGACAGACAGAGAAAAGCAGACAACGAACGCGTACGTTTTGCCCCAAACCACTCCAGGCAGGACAACCGCGAGCGCACGAAAAAGAACTTGGGAGTTGCTGCATACACAGACCTTGTTCTGTGTTGCATGTTTCCGCAAGAGCATACCACCGATCTATCTCGATGGGAGTAGACTCAAGTGGACAACAAATTTGCTGTTTGAAAACCAGCGTGAGAGAGAGAGAGAGAGAGAGAGAGAGAGAGAGAGAGAGAGAGAGAGAGAGAGACCAAATTCCGCAGAAAAACGCGCCGCCCATTTTTTGCTATGAAAGATCATAATGACATTCTCTCGCTCGGGGAGGGGGGGGGGGGGGGGGGGTACGGGGGGTCCCCTTCCCCTCCCTCCCACCCCAAATCTCTTCTCTCTCTAACGCCAGTTGTCCCCCTCCCCACTCCCACTTGGGTGTAAGGGTTGATAAAAAAAACAAAAAAGGGACAGGAAAGGGAACTGTGCGGAAAGGGAAAGGTGGGCGGGAGGGAGGGGGTACAGAGGGAGGGAGAAGGGGAAGGCAAGACAGTAGGGGTGTCAAAGTGTACGAATTCACGTTATCTGTAAACGATGAATGAAGAAGAAAGTCACCCTTGTAACGATGAATGAGGAAGAAAGTCACGCTTGTTCTGTGGGAATTTTTGAAGGATGGGGTGGTGGGAGAAAGGAGGCGGGAAGGTGGACGAGATGGACGGGGTGGGGGTGGGGGGGGGGTGGGGGGGGGGGGGAAGCGAGCTGGAGTTCCGGGACGATATGGTGGTGTAGGGGAGCGAGGAGCGAGGGGGGGGGGGGGGGGGGGGGGGGGGTGTAGTGACGGGGGTGGTTTCCGTTTTTTTGTCCTGATCTGAAAGATTGTTGGTGAGGTCGTCGTTACTTCCTCTGCCTGTTAACTTGGCAGCCAATAAGTAACTGTCACGGTGACTCAGTAAGAATCTCTCTCTCTCTCTCTCTCTCTCTCTCTCTCTCTCTCTCTCTCTCTCTCTCTCTCTCTCTCTCTCTCTCTCTCTGACGCATGGGAAAGCGTAACAATCATAAAAACGCAGCTAAAACCAAGTAAACTCCACCCAGCATTCATAAAAGTATTGCATACAGCACACTGCGAACTGTATTGACGCAAAGAAACCTACACTTCCAAACAATAAATAAAAACAACAAACGAAATGAAATAGAAACCGTACTATTGTTGTTTCAATATAGGGAGAAGAACAAAAACTTTTCCTGCACTACATTATCGACACAGCCTCTCACATTTTATAAAAAAAAAACGCTTCTCATCTACCGAGCAAAACAGTAACATAATGGGATTTTGCTGAAATGTTAAATATGAAATAAAAGCTACAAATCACAATGTCTTTTTTGTTAAACAAACAACACTTAAACACAATTCTATAACATAACTGGTTGGGCGTGCTAAGAGAAAAAAAAAACTCAAAACTAAAAGCTCAGTAATTATTTGCACTTCCGCATTCAGTCACAGGAATCGTGAGGTTTAGGGAAGGTATGGTACCAAAATATGCTTGGCTTACTAGATTATTAGAGAGAGAGAGGAGAGAGAGAGAGAGAGAGAGAGAGAGAGAGAGAGAGAGAGAGAGAGAGAGAGGGGTAACTTGTCTTGATATAATCTTCTTTGATTTTAATTTGCGTAGACACATCTCTAATCATGATGCTGTCACTGTAGACAGAAGCCAGGCTCACGTTCAACTTCGAGGAGAAGAGAAGAAGAAGAAGAAGAAGAAGAAGAAGAAGAAGAAGAAGAAGAAGAGAAGAAAGAAGAAATATTCACATAAATGTCACGAAGACATATCTGATACAAAATGAGCTGTATGACAGGAAATGCTTTTTTTTTAATGGTAATTAATTAACACATATGCTGTATTTCTAATTCATTTGTGGTCTTCTGTTAAAGCGTTCACAGATCACATTTTTTTTTTCACGGGAATACGTCACTTCTGGGACAGTCATTTCCTATCTATAACATTTTAAAGCAATGTAAAATTACAACATTTTCCAAAACTCTACGAACATTAAACGCAGTGCATCGTATACATTAACGCTGCAGAAGACGATTCCCTGATACTAACGTTCGCAACGTTTTCGAACTGCCGAACGCTCTCCAGGTTTGTTGTCCATACCCGATGCCCAAAGAGTCACAACCGTCCTCACTCCGATTCGAACAACATTGACGCTTTCCTCCCGTACTCAAGGAGACTCGAACCATGTTGATCTTAATCCTGTGAATGGCACAGGCACTAAGAATTGGGGGAGGGGAGGGGGGGGGGGGGGAGGGGGGGGGGGTTAGGGAGTGCGGAGGTGGAGGACAAAGGACGGATTAAGGTCGGTGAAGGAGGAGAGAGGGGAACGACTTAAGTAAACGGAGTTAGGTCGGTAGTTAGGTAGGTAGGTAGGTAGGTAGGTAGTAGGTAGGCAGAAGGGAACCTCGCCGAAGACTCATTCATGAATGGGTGTCCAGATATATTAGGAAGACTGTCCCACCGGAGGCACATGTCTTTCAACGTGCATAACCCATCACTTTCATATCCAGAACTAATACCTGGGATCACACTGATGGCGAAGGGAGGAGGGGGGGGGGGGGGGGGGGGACGGGAGAGTCAGAAGGTGGAAGGGGGGTGGGGGGTAGGAGAAGAGGACAGAATGGGAGACAGTGGGGCGGAGACAAGGAGAGGACTGGAGAAGAGAGAGCGAACGAGCGAGCGAGACACAGAGAGAGAGAGAGAGAGAGAGAGAGAGAGAGAGAGAGAGAGAGAGAGAGAGAGAGAGAGAGGAGAGAGAGAGAGAGAGAGCGCGAAAGAGAGAGAGAGAGAGAAAGAGAGCGAGAGAGAGACAGAGAGTCTTTGACTGAGAACCTTAGATAATTTGTGGTTAATGATCGGTACAGTGCCGTTCTTTACTGTACTGGTTTGTGATGTACTATAATGTTCAGTACTGCTCTGCACTATATATTCTACAATGTACTGTTCTCTACTGTACTGTTTTATGCAGTACTGCTCTGTACGGCACTGCTCTGTGATGTTCTATAGTGTTCAGTACCGCTCTGCACTATACTGTTCTATAATGTACTGTTCTGTACTGTACTGCTCTGCTCTGTTCTGCTCTGTACTGTACTCTTCTGGACTACATTGTTTTGTACTATCGTGCACTGTACTATTCTATACTATACTGTCATGTTCCGTTCTCTACTGTACTGTTATGAACTGTCTGTGCTGTACTTTTTAACTATACTGTTCTATGCTGTTTTATTCTATTCTACTATACATTGTATTCTTCTGCAGTGTTCTGTTATGTACTATTCCATTTATATACCATACATTTCTACACTGTACTGTTCTGAAAAGTATTGTTCCATAGTATACTGTTCTATACTATACTATTCTTTATCGCACTATTTGTTATTGAACTGGTCTATACTGTTCTGCTCTGTACTTCACTGTTGTGTATTTATAGTCATGCGCTGTGTTGTTCTGTGGTATACTGGTTCTGTTCCATATTGTACTGTACCGTACTGTACTGTACTGTACTTCACTGTAGTGTATTTATTGTCATGCACTGTGTTGTTCTGTAGTGCACTGTTCCATATTGTACTGTGCTGTACTGTTATACACTGTGCTGTTCTGTACTGTTCTGTTCTGTACTGTGCTATTGCTACTGTATAGTTCTGTGCTATATGCTGTTTTATGAGTACTCTTTAGTATTCTACTGCTACTTGCTTTATACCGTTCAGTTCTCTGCTATACTGTTCTGTACTCTACGTATCTCTCGAGCCTGGAAGCACGACTATACACACAAACCCTGCAATATCATCCTGGCTATTGACGACTCTGCAAAAACACCCAACAGCTTCCCCTGGCTCTCTGTACACACGCCAAGGCGTCCTGTGAATGACGGCTTCATGGGAAAATCCGTCATAAATCGGGCCGGCGAAAAACCAAACCTCCCATCTTCTGGCGGAGAGAGCACAATGTAATGTTCCCCCCCCCCCCCCCCCCCCCCTCTCAGCTTACACACCCCACCCTGGCCACCTGATCTGCTCAAATCTCCCTCCCCCCCCCCCCTCCTCCTTTCCCCCGCCCCCTCCTCCCCCTTCCCCCTAACAGATACAATTACTGCCCTGAGGGTATGGGGGGAGGAGGGGGGATGATGCAGAAGAAGCAAGGGTGTAAAAGAGGGGGATTAGAGGGAGAGGGGGTGGATCAAGAGCTGCTCACGTCACGGCTAATTGCCCACTCGCCCGCCCATCAAAAGCAACAAGGGCTGTCACTCGAAGGAAGCCCCCCGAGAGTAATCTGATCCTGATGGAGCATCTTCGTCCATGCCGGCAGTCCTACGGCTGCGTTCTTGACCTTTCGGCAGGTTTAAAAAAAAAAAAAAGGCCACGTTTCGCTTGTTGCATCTCCAACAACCACCCCTAACTAACCCCACGCACCCACCCACCTTCCCCGTCCTTGAATCACAAAGTTCCTATCTTATATCCCACACGACCTTGGATAAAAATAAAGAAGTATGCTTGAAGAGGGGAGGAGGAGGGAAGGAGGTGGGTGTCGGATGGGAGAGGAGAGAGAAAAGGGGTGGGGGGAGGGGGAGGGATTGGTGGGGGTGATTTTATTATCGAAGTCAGTATTCAAGCCAATACAATCCAATGTGATGATTTCCTGAAGCCTTCCCAATGTCGAACACACCAAGAACGCTCGGCCGTGCCCGCGTTCTCTCTCTCTCTCTCTCTCTCTCTCTCCTCGTCTCTCTCTCCTCTCTCTCTCTCTCTCTCCTCTCTCTCTCCTCACACACCACACACACCACACACACACACACACACACACACACACATACAGAGAGACAGACAGACAGACAGGCAGGCAGACAGACAGGCAGGCAGAAAGACAGACAGATAGATAGATAGTTAGATAGATATCTCGGATTCTTTACAAGAACTCTCTCTAAACACCGAGCCGGGAACGCGTTCGTCGTTCCAGCTAGTACGTACCCCAGCCACCAATGATGACAGCTTGAACCCAGCAACTCGACATCTGTTCCGGAAATGATCAGAGCTAAGCTAACGAACCCAACACACCCAAGCACAGCCACCACCGTTCCCTCAGGACACCCGGGCATGTGGAGAGGGAGGGAGGGAGGGAGGGAGGCAAGAGGCGGAGAGTGTGAGGACGGGCGGGAGGGTGCTCAGGTGTGGTCTTCAAGCTGAGGATGCCTTCAAATCCTTTCTTTTCGGTCTCAGGGAACGAAATCTTCTGCGACAGGGGAGCAAATGGGAGGGGTGAAGAAGTGGAAAGGAGCTGAAAGAGGCTGTTGATCGCTTGGAGGGAAAGTAGTGTGAGGAAGTGGGCGGGGCGGATAGGGAGGGGGGGGGGGGGCAAGAGGGTAGGTGGGGATGATGGAAGCAGGCGCCGTGTGCGTGTGTGCGGGGGGGGGGGGGGGGGGGGGGAGGGGAAGGGAGAGGAGGGAGAGTGGTGAAAAGCCACCCCCAGAGGCTGTTCCCCGTCACAGCAGGGTGTTCTGATTTCTCACACGTGAGGTCCACGCCGCCGCGCGCCGCCGCCGCCTCAAGTTGGGAGTCTCGATCCCTTATCCTGGCTTTTCAATAGACCGACCACTACCCCCGCAGCCACCACCACCACCAGCGCACAAGATCTACGAGCCAAAGGCCACCCCTGCTGCTTAAGTCCTTGAGTGGAACCGTGGGGATCCGACTACGATTTGCTCATTATTATGTGGCAGGGTGGTGTCAAGGTCAGGCCTCGGCCTCCCCCCCCCCTCTCCCCCCCCCCTTTTTAGCCCTGTAATATGACCGAACACAGACTTGATGACTATGGACCACATAATCCACTTACAGACTGCAACATGTCAATGTCTCTTGTGAGGATAATCTCAGGCTGTGCTCGACCATGGCTGTACAAAGAAAGAATGACGCGGCATAAAGTACCCGTCGTAAAACAGTGGCTATTGCTAGATAAAGAACTGGTCACACTATACGCAATAACATAACATAAAGTATTAGCTGTACAACACGGAATACCAAGCGTAGTACAAAAGTACTGGTTTATACAATCTATCATAACATAAACGAAGCGCATAACGTAAAGTATTAGCTATACAACACGAATACCAAAAAAAACAGTATAAAGTACTGGTTATACAATCTATAATGACATAAACGAAGTAAAAGCGTTGACCATACAATACACAGCATGACGCAACACAAAGTATTGAGTACATAAGACAGAAGGACACAACACGAAGTTCTGGTTACACAACATATAATAACGTGAACGAGCAAAGCATTAGCCCGAAAACATAGAATGACGCAATACCAAGTACTGGGTACACACACAGTACAGAAGACCACAACGCAAAATATTGGTCATGCAAAACAGAGTTGTCCTCTCTCTTTGCCATTCCTATACTGACTCCCAGCGTCAACGTTGGTGACGTCTTGACATGCGTGATTTAAAAAAAAAAAAAATCCTACCATCAAGGTAGCCATATTCCATCTTCCGGGGGTGATGTCAATGTGTGTGTGCGTGTGTGTATGTGTGCGTGCGTGCGTGCGTGTGCGTGTGTGAGTGTGCGTTGTGCGTGTGTGTGTGTGGTTGTGTGTGTGTGTGTGTGTGTGTGTGTGTGCGTGCGTGTGCGTTGCGTGCTGTGTGTGTGCGTGTGTGTGTGTGTGTGTGGTGGGGGGGTGGGGGGGTGTGGTGGGTGTGTGGGGGGGGGGGGGGGGGGGTGGGGGGTGGCGTGTGTTGTGGTGTGGGGGGGGGGGGAGGGGTATCAGAAGAAACCATTTTTCACTTTAATAAGAAGGCTTTGTAAACACCCCGGCGGTGTTCGTTGACAGCGTACGCCTACACATGCTAGCGAACAGATTGTAGTTGCATTCTCTTGTGCATTTATAATCATAGTGGTGTCCCCTGTTAACGCACGCCCTCAAATATGAAAACAACGAACTAAAAACAAACAAAAAAAAAAAAACCCAACAACCATCAGACGACCTGAAACATGACGAACACACACACACACACACAACACACACACACACACACACACACCACACACACACACGCACGCACGCACGCAACGCACGCCGCACGAGAGATAGAGAGAGAGCGGCGAGAGAGAGAGAGAAGAGAGAGAGCGAGCGAAAGAGAAGAGAGAGAGAGCGAGAGAGATAGAGAGAGAGAGAGAGAGAGAGATAGAGAGAGAGAGAGAGGGAAGTGGAAGGTAGGGATAGAGAATCATGATGAGTGTTTGGTGAAAAACGTTCCAAACTGAAATGAGGAAAATAGGCCCGGGGGGCACAGAGACCATCCAACCCAAATGGTACGTATGCGCTGAGGGAGGGAGGATGGAGTGAGGATAAGAAGGGGACGGAGCAACAGGTCGCAACCACGAATCCCTCTTGCACCTTCTCTTTAAAAAAAAAAAAAAAAAAAGAAGCTGTTCTAAAAACCACACAACAACATCAAACAAAAAACTACATGGTAGAATTTGTCATCAGATTGTATTGAACCTTCGTGACGATAGCTTCCATTCCTACACTAATGTTTGAATACAATCAAAAAAACTACATGTAGATTTGTCACCAGATTGTATTGAACATTCGTGACGATAGCTTCCATTCCCTACACTAATGTGTTTGAATAGGAATCCCAGTTTTCTGAACGTTACTTTTAATTAAGCATTCCCTGTAAAACAAGCAAACAATGTCCTCATAAAATCATTTTTAAACACAAGGAAGAAAAAATTGAAAACCAAATAAAATACAATTACAAAACAACGAACTGAGAATCTCAAATTGTATCTACATATTCCAGTTTGTATTTACATAATTTTCCGATCTCAACGTCCAGAACAGGAGTCTGGCGGGGCCATTTTTTTCGGTTCATGCATCCAAATTTCTCTCTTCTACGTATGAGCTGAAATCCAATCACACACACACACACACACACACACCATCACACACAAACAACGACCACCGGCACCACACTTTTCAACATAGCTAAAAATGACCGTAGTAGAATGAGCCATGCCAGCATGTGTTCCGAAACAATAACGTGTCAAATTTAAACCACGCACGCACGCCACACCACACGCACTGACACACCACACCACTCACCCGGGACACTCGCACGCACTCCGCACGCACCACCGTCACTCACAGGACACAGCACAACACCACAGAACACACACAGACACACACACCACCGGAAGACCCACAAGGACGACAGGCACACACACAGGACACATGACACACACACACACACACACAGTGAGAGCGACGAGAGAGCGAGAGAGCAGATAGGAGAGAAGAGAGAGGAGAGAGAGCGATAGATAGTGAGGAGAAATAAGAGAGACAGAGAGAAGCCTGACATAGAGAGAGTAGAGAGAGATGAGAGTACAGCAGAAGATAGAGGAGAGCAGAGATATAGAGCGAGAACGTTTGACTGGTAGACGGAGCTGAGATTCTTTTTCTTTGATCAGCTTGCTTTCAGATAATGTGGAGATCGGCCAAAATCATAAAAACTAGGGAGTGGCGATCAGAACTTCACAGAGATGTCCGCAAAACCTCAAGCTGTTGGTCATTTTTTTTAGAGAGCAGCGTGGGTGAGATATTTGTTGCCATTTGACAGGGTAGTGTGTGTGAGTGAGAGATGAGAAGAGAGAAGAGAAGAGGAGAGAGAAGAGGAGAGAGTGAGAGTGAGATGAGGGAGAAGAGAGGAGGAGAGAGGAGATGTGGTGTGAGTGAGAGAGTTCGATTGTGTGTGTGAGTGTGAGAGAATCAAGTGGATGATGAAAAATTTCAGATCTCCTTCTGATTTGTACTTCTCCAGGGAGCATCGTCAAGTCAGCTAACAAGTTATGCCTTGCTGCCTTCCACCTTACCCCCACTACACACCCTACCCCAGCCCCGTCCCCCGTCCCCTCCCTTCCCCCCTTCCCTCTTCCTCCCACCTGCTCTACCAGAGTTGTGGGATGTGCATGTAACCGAGTACCCCCATGCCCTTTTGAATGTCTCCCCAGACTTCCGGAATGAGAGTACGACTTCCCGCGATCGTGTTTTGTCTGAGACGGAGGCCGAGCCTTCTGCGGTGCCAATCATGAGGATCCTATCGATCTGTTACTTTCTGGATCCAGTCTCTAAACAGTTGGAGATATACCGTTTCCAGTCCCAGTTCTGGCTTTCATTATGACGTGGGAGTGGAAGGTGGAGTTGTATGACGGGTAGGGGGGTGAAGAGAGAGCGAGAGAGAGAGAGAGAGAGAGAGAGAGAGAGAGAGAGAGAGAGAGAGAGAGAGAGAAGAAAGAGATGACAATGCCAATGACAATGACAAAATTTAATTGAACTAGGCCTTATGCCCGTGTCAATGGGGACATAGGGGGAGGGGATGTGGGGGTAGAATCAAAAACATAGTCAAAAAAGCAAATATAACTGGAGAGAGAGAAGAAACCTTGTAGGTAAACATGCCTATTCTCAACGGAGAAAACGCTCTTACATTCTCTCTCAGTAAACAGTATGTATCTCTTATAACAATATACACAAGTATATGACTTAGGGCAGGTCTTTTTACAAAATTTCAGATATGTAATTTTCTTTGTAGTTGCCGCAAGTTTAGGAACACACACACACACACACACACACACACACACACACACACACACACACACACACACACACTAACAGATCCGCGCTCAGCTTTGCTGTATCGATTGGTTTCTGTAACAAAAGGCTTTCGACAAAAATAAGCAGGGGCAAGCACATTCTCGTGTCAGACAGTAGCAAGGTCAATTTAAAAGCATTTGGTTGTGAGTAATATTTTGGGGGGATGTACATTTCACGTAGTTCTTTATATTTCGTACAAACAAGAAATAAAATGCAATTCCGATTCTTCTGTATTAGACAAAATGGACAGTTAGCATTTTCTCGTTTGTTTGAATGTCTTGACCGATGGGGTTTTAAACTGTGACACACCGAGTCGTATTCTTTGTTAGGTGTTTTTCTTAGAACAGGATTTCTGACCTTGTTTATATAGTTTGGGACATCACAGAGTTGTCTAAACGATGAGTAGAATTTATATCTGTCCCTAGACCTAAGAGTGGAATCCAAATCTTGCAAACGGCAATCAAGTAATCTCTGCTTGAAGGCAGAAACAAAAACTTTAACATGCCCACACCTTGGTTATCCCAGACATAGCCAAACCCATATCTATATAAATTATAGCATATGCTGGTTGCCCAGTTCTTTTTGCCATTATTGTGGAGGATGAATAGCATTTTGTATGCTTTCTTTGGTAGGGGGGGGGCGGGTTTTCTTCCATTGTGATAAGTTTAAGTCAGTATTTAATACATTTGGTGTAAGTCTGAATATATAAGGGATACCTGCCAGTTTCACAATATAGGAGTGCACTAGGTGTTTTAATGCTAACATTTAACAATCGTTCATGGCAAGCAGATGCACTCTTTCGATCACAGTGTGATTTGCTGTCAAGCCCCAAACTTTGCTCCATAGGTCAAAATAGGCTGAATTTGACAATCAATATCTTAAAGAAAAGTTTGGGATTATTTTCCCCAAGGGACCACAAAAATTTCAAAATACTGAAAATGCCTCTTTTAGCTTTCATAGCCATGTCTTCCAGTGAGTAAGAAAAAGTTAATCCCGTGGAGAAGATCAGTCCAAGGTACTTGTACTGGTTTACTATTTCTAATTGTTTGCCATTATAAAACCATAGAGAGAAAGAGAGAGAGAGAGAGAGAGAGAGAGAGAGAGGGGGGGGGGGGGGGGGGGGGGGGGGGGGTGGGTTGGGGGGGGGGGGGGGGGGTTGGGGGGGGTGGGGGGGGGGGGTGGGGGGGGGGGGGGGGGAGACGGAAGGGTAGGCGGGTGGGGGGGATCCAGTACAGGAAGTGAGAGTTTTCTTCCTGTGTTTTTTTTCTCTGTCGTAGTCGTCGGTCGGATTTGTTGTTTCCTGTTGCTCTGTCGTTGTTGTTCGTCTGTTGTTTGTTTGTTTTGTTTTTTGTTCGTTTGTTTTTTCTCTATTCGCTTTCGTTTTGTTTTGTTTGTTTTCTGTCTAATTTTCTGTGTCACCTACACCGCTCATTCTGAGCCTCTCCCCCCCCTTCCCCCCTCCCCCCCCCCCCCCCCCCCCCCCTCCTCTGCTCCCCTTGCAGCCCCGGCACCTGCAATCCACAAGGGAGCAGTCAATATCAAGTCGTAAAGAGGAGTGTACACTGCACTGCTGCCGAGTCACATCGGTGGTGTTCAGCAGAGCCTGTTCAGATCCAACATACGCCGAACACCACCTACTAAGCCCCCTACTCAGAACAGAAATTGTTTTTGTCGCAGAGCCGGCATGAGTGAGCTTTCTACGCTCCGTGAATTTGCCAACCGGTGACCCCGACGGAATCAAACCAAGGCCATATACGCGGAGAGGACATCAAAACTGAGGTCACCATGAGAGCAGGGCATGAAGAAGGGCCACAGAATTTGCTTTTTTTTTTTTTTTTTTAATCCTGATCGATGAGAATGAGGGTGATGAAGATGATGCTACGGATTCCCATTCCCGTCTGATACTGCATGACAGGTCTGTACTCTACGCTTACTTTCATAATAATTACATCCCGGCGTCAACCAGGCCTGAGAGATACAGACACCCTGCAGTGTTGGTTAGGAAATTTGAGCACCATCCTCAGAGACGCATCCATCTAGTGAAAAAAAAAATTCAACTGTGTGGTCGCAGTCTTACCAGCTGAGCCCGTAAAAAACTCAGCTCTGGATAGGAGCTGGTCGGGGCAGAAAAATCCCAGGACTCTGATATGAATCAAACCCACGACCCCCAAACCGGGAATCCGCGACAACTAACCACTTTTGCCAAAGTGCTGGTGTTTTCTTTTCTCTTTTGTCATTCCTTCTTCTTCCTCTTCTTCTTCCTCCTCCTCCCTTTCTTCTTCTTCTATCTCCTCTTTTCTATCTTCTTTGTCTCCCTCTCATTTTTTCCCTTCCTTTTCTTCTGGATCTCTCTCTCTCTCTCGTCTCTCTCTCTCTCTCCTCCTCCTCCTCATCTCTCTGTGTCTGTGTGTGTGTGTGTGTGTGTGTGTGTGTGTGTGTGTGTTGTGTGGTGAATGCGTGTGCATGTGTGTGTGTGTTGTGTGTGTGTGTGTGTGTGTGTGTGCGTGCATGGATGTGTGTGTTGGTGTGTGTGTGTGTGTGTGTGTGTGTGTGTGTGTTTGTGTGTGATGAACACCACCTAAGAAGGCTCATCCATTTCAGTCCAAGACTTGTAACGTGAAGTCCAGTCCGTGTTCCTGTTTGTATGAGCTGTCAAGTTCAAGCTGCGCAAGAAGAAGAATAGTTATTAGAATGGGTTTCACGTGTGAGTTAAGAATGTCTGTTTCGCAGTGAATGTGGCCTTGAAAAGGCAGTATTTTGAGAGAGAGGAGAGAGAGAGAGAGAGAAGAGAGAGAGAGAAGAGAGAGAATGGGCGGGCACTTGTCCTTCACACACAATTAACCTCTTCAGTTTTTTTTTCCTTTACTTGTGAGCTTTACTCCCTATGCATTCTTTTCGTTTTTATCTTAGATTACGACGTCTTGTGGCGGTGCTGATTTTTGTTTTCTCATCTTACACGAGCTCATAAAAGTTTTTGGAAGCGGAAAGTGGAATAATCAGCCACGTGCTCTCTCTCTCTCTCTCTCTCTCTCTCTCTCTCTCTCTCTCCTCTCTCTCTCTCTCATGGTGTGTGTGTGTGCGTGCGCGCGCGCGCGTGTGTGTATGTGTGTGTGTGTAAGCGTGTGCGCGCACATGTGCAAGTGTGTTTATCATATCATTCTCACTGCCTAAAAGACTTTGCCGCTCGCATCGTTTCAACTCGCTGTGATAACTGCAGACCACACACAATAATTATGAATCACGAGGCACCCATTTTACTCCCACGCCTACATCACACACCGGTGATTGACGGCTGCGCTGAACGCCATTTCACTATCAAGACTACATCAAAATAGTAACGGTTATTAAAAAAAAAATGATAACAATGACCCCCCTCCTCCCTCCCTCCCTCCCCCTCCTCTCCCTCTCTCCTCTCTCTCTCTCTCTCTCTCTCCATCTCCTCTCCTCTCTCCACGCTCTCTCTCTTAAACGTTTTGTGATTTCAGAGTTGTTTCTCGATTCATTCATTATACATTTCAGGTCTGTCAGTCTGTCTGTCTGTCTGTCTGTCTGTCTGTCTGTCTGTCTCTGTCTCTCTCTCTCTCTCTCTCTCTCTCTCTCTCTCTCCTCCTCTCTCTCTCTCTCTCTCTCGTATCATCGCAAGATACACTGTGCCGACATGTACAGGAAGGGGAAGTAACAAGTCTCAATTTTCGTTAACATTCGCATTGCGCTGTCTGTTGCCTGTCTCTCTCTCTGTCCTGTCTCCCCTCTCTCTCTCTCTCACTCTCTCTCTCTCCATCCTCGCTCTCTCCTCTCCTCTCTCCTCTCTCTCTCTCTCTCTCTCTCCTAATGTTCCGGCCAATTGACGTGTGGGCGGACACTTTTGTCCACAGAAAAGTAATTTTTCCCCCAACCCTCAGCAACAACTTTCCTGAACACCTTGCCCTTGTCGCTTGGGGGGAAAACGTTGCTCTGAGGGAGGAGGGGGGGGGGGGGGTTGAGGGAAAGGGGGGGGGGGGAGAAGTTTGAGGAGAAAAGGAGGGGGCGGGGAGGGAGAGGGGAGGGGGAGATGGAGGGTCCCAGCCAGCCCACACGAATACCTGCTGTTCACACACCGCCTTTGACTACCTGACATCAAGTGTGACATGTTAAACCAGGGGGAAAGGAGGAAGTGGGAGGGGGGTGGGGGGGGGGGGGGTAAGGTGGGAGGAAGGCGGAGGGGAGGTGGTTGGCAGTATTTTATTTATTTTTTTTTTTTGCCATTTTCAAGATTTGAACTTCCCTGCCATTTTCGATATTGAAAACCCCTCCCTGCCCGCCAAGACTGGACTCAAAGGAGAGCCAATCTGCTGCGAGGTGGTTTGCTCTCTACAACCCACTCTCCCCGGTGTCACCTCACCCATTGACACATCCAAGGAAATGGTTAGAACTGCGGAACAAGATCAAAAGATCCCCACCATTCTGAAAGTAGGAGAATGCTGGGAAGAACAAAAAAGTCCTTTCACACAAATGCTGGTCTAACTCTCTTCAGTTTTTTTTTTCCTTTTGTGTGCTTACCTCTCGGTTTGTACCCGACATACTTTGGTTTTTGCATGCCAAACTTTTTTTTTTTTTTTTTTTTTTTCAACATGTGACTGCAAGTGTGTGTGTGTGTGTGTGTTTCGACTATACGATCGGGCATTACTCAAAAGTAACGCGCTGTGGAACCTTTCCTGAACAAAACTAACGTATTTTACAACAAATACAGGCACTTCCAAGATACAGAACTCTGCACCCCCCTTCTCTCTCTCTCCTCTCTCTCTCTCCTCTCGCGCTCTCTCCTCTCTCTCTGCTCTCTCCCCCCTCTCTGCTCTCCACCCCCTATCCCTCCCCTGTACCTAAGCAGAGAAGAGAGAGAGAAGAGAGAGAGAGAGATAGAGAGAGAGAGAGAGAAAGACGCGCGAGCGCGCGCACACAAACCACACACACATCACACACAAACACCCCACACCCACAACACATCATAACTACTCACGACCACAACCAACACCACACACACACACAACTCACACCAATCGATCGCGCATGAGCACCCCAGCAAGTTCGATGAAGAGAGAGAGAGAGAGAGAGAGAAGAGGAGATAGTAGGAGCGTTTTCGCCTTTCCCCCACATGCTGACACAATCGCGCGCGCCAACAAAAAAAAGACAAAGAAAAAGACACAAGAAAGCAGGGCAACTCTGCCTGGTTCTCCACTAACCAAAACCAACCCCGACACGGGAGCATCATCACCCGTGCCACCCACCACACGAGACCACCTTTCCTCTCCCCAGTTTGTATGAAGTGCACAACCGTCTTTGCCTGACGACGACCCCTGGCACCTGTAGGTGCCCGGCCCCACCCCCCCCCCCCCCCCCCCCGCCCCCCCCCGCCCCCCCCCCCCCCCCCCACCCTGTGTACACCGGGGAAAAGGGTGGCTGTTGACAATGTCAGCGAGATAGAGAGAGAGAGAGAGAGGAGAAACCACTGCAACGGATATCCCAAGCAGCAGCAGCAGCAAGCAGCATCTGTCCTTGAATCACCTGGCTGCAACTTCTATGCATTATTACATACACACGTCGGAACATAAGCAGTTTGGTCCCCTTCCACTCGCTGATTGCAATTGTATACATTCTGAACATTCGCGCTTCGCGCGTAGGACCAAAAGCTAGACCTGAAGAATCCGGGGAGAAAACTGTTCCCTTTTTGCACAGTTTAAAATGATTTGATGATGATTATGATGATGATTCTGATCTGATTGATGATATGGCTTGGTCTGCCTTACAGCAGAACCTTTGCCTTGTTCCGCACAACTCGTTTTTCTCTTTTCTCCTTTTGTTTTTTTTTTTTTTTTTTTCATTTTTTTTTTTTTTTTCTGTTTTGTTTTTATTTTTTTTTTATTTTTTTTGTATTTTTT
>JADBJO010000322.1:652500-657500 GCA_016801955.1 Conus betulinus | reverse complement strand
AACTTCAGCTGTATATAAAAAAGCATAGGTTTCGCTTGCGCATCAAAAAGTGAAGTGTCGAAAACAGACTTGTTTTCATGAGAGAGAGAGAGAGAGAGAGAGAGAGAGAGAGAGAGAGAGAGAGAGAGAGAGAGAGAGAGAGAGAGATCGCACTGTTCGATCCACAAATTACACACACCCACACACACACACACCACACACACACACACACACGAAAACAAGATCCTGTACTACCCATGCCTTTCCCTGCCCATTCATCCACCCCCCCCCCCCCCCCCCCCCCCCCCCCCCCCCCCCCCCCCCCCCCTATCCTTATTAATTAACCCCTTCAAGGCCGGTGAAGGCAGCAGCTGCTGCACTGATGCGAGCTAGCTCCCAGCAATGACGGCAGGCAGATACCCACAGGTCATCACTGAACAGCGGCATGCCCTAGGACATACAAGACCCACGACAGTCATGCCAACCCTCTTTTCCCTGGCTGCGTGACCACACACCGCAATTAGGATCGAGTTTGCACTAAAACACTTCATGATCCCATGTAAGCGATCTGAGGCCTACCATGAATTTGAGCCAGCATTTAATGTTAAACTGATAATTGACCAAAAGATCAACAATTACTTCCCTAAATTTTTTTTTTTTTTTTTTTTTTTTTTTTTTGGGGGGGGGGGGGGGGGGGGGGGGGGGGTCCTCCAATGAAATCACAGTCTCCAAATATATGACCTTCCCTTTAGTGGACACACATTTCAAGCCTTTGCACTCACGCGTGACCCTATCTTTGTGCCAGCTGGTTTCTCTCCCCTGCAAATAGTCCCGTTCTTTTTGATTTCAATCTGTCTGCTTGGAACCATCCTGGCTGGTACCTTGATGGCCACGTTCCAGAAAATGAGAAGACTTCACTTTCAGACAGAACAGAAATTCTCAAAAATAATAACTGCGCCAGTCTATAAATACTCAGCTCCTTAAGCGAGGCCTGTGCTTTCATTTTTTGGTGTGCAGCATGTAATCCGACAGACACCCCCCTGAACAGCTGGAACAGACAGCATAGTACGTGATCAGGTATCATCACCAGTTAGTTATTCAGCTTAAATGTCCATACCCACTGTATAATTATGATATGACAGTCTGTTATAATTATCCAGGGACCGTTAGGGGTGGGGGTGGGGGGGGGGTGGGGGTGGGGAGGTTGAGAACTTTTCTAAAACTACGGACACCAGTAGAAAAAAAAAAGTAGTAAAAAAGGTACTTCACGCTAAGACTGGCATTCCAAGGCGACAAGTTTGACGTCGGGTACACACGCGTGGTTTCAACTCGAATCTTCCGACTGCATTCTCAGCGCACTAACACGGAGCCGGTCTGGAACCTGAATGGCTTTGAGGATGAGGATGTCCGGCAGTGGTATCGCATAGCTGAAGAGACCCACACTCTTAATACGGTAGACCCGACAACTTCTGCCCGTCTGTTTGGACATAGCTGAACAGACCCACACTAATCGGTAGACCCGACAACTTCTGCCCGTCTGTTTGGACATAGCTGAACTGACCCACAACTAATCGGTAGACCCGACAACTTCTGCTGCCCGTCTGTTTGGACATAGCTGAACAGACCCACGCTAATCGGTAGACCCGACAACTTCCTGAAAACTGCCCGTCTGTTTGGACTGTGTCTGTCAAGTGTGTCACACTTCCAAGTGGGGGAAGGATGGGTGTGATGAGAGAGAGAGAGAGAGAGAGAGAGAGAGAGAGAGAGAGAAGGGGGGGGGGGGGGGTCGGGGAGAGAGAGAGACAGGCACACAGACAGACAGTGACAGAGAGATAGAGACAGACGGAGACAGGCAGGCAGATAGAGAGAGGCAGTAGTAGAGAGAGGAGAGAGAGAGAGAGAGAGAGAGGAGGAGGAGGAGGAGGAGGAGGAGAGAAGAAGAGGAGGACACAGACAGACAGACAGTGACAGAGAGATAGAGACAGACAGAGACAAGTAATAAAACAGGAAGAGGAGAGAGAGAGAGAGAGAGAGAGAGAGAGAGAGAGAGAGAGAGAGAGGAGAGAGACAGACAGAAGACAGACAGACAGACAGACAAATAGAGACCATGAATGTTTACAGGCAAACAGAGCGATGTGAAAAGAGAGAGAAAATCTAGAGAGTTACTACAACTAGGTTTTCAGACAATCTGACCGAAAGACAGGCAGACAGACTGAAAGGAAGTATATAATAAGAGGGGGAAATACAGCCAGGACGTGACCTTAAAAAAAGAAGGGAAGAAAGAAAGAAAGAAAGAAAGAAAGAAAGAAAGAAAGAAAGAAAAGAACGAAAGAAAGAAAGACAACACGCGAGAGTCAACTCAGCCATAATCAGGAAGTGACTTTGAACCAAAACAAGTTCGTATACAAGTCAGATCATCTACAATCATTGTGTGACCTTGAATTAAAAAGAAGACCGTATGCAAATTGTGTGACCTCGAACTAAAGATCATTATACAAGTCAGTTTAGCCATGATCAGTTTTTGACCTTGAATTAAAAGAAGTCCGTATGCAAATTGTGTGACCTCGAACTTTCAGATCATTTTCAAGTCAGGTCAGCCATGATCAATGTGTGACCTTGAATTCAAAGAAGATCGTTTGCAGATCAGTTTACCCGTAATCAGCGAACCAAAAGATGATCATATCTTGGTCAGTTTAGCCATAATCCGTGCGTGACCTTGAACCAAAGAAGATCATAACAGGCAAGCCAATTCTGCCACAATGCGTTTGTGACCGAAAAAGGGTCACATGTAAAAAAAAAAATCAGTTCAGCCTTGGTCGGAGAGTGTCCTTGACCCAACTGACACCAAAAACGCAGGTCAGTTCCGTCACCTACAGTCTGCGGTATGGAAGCGAAAGAACACGACACGCGAGTCCACTCAGCTATAAGCAAATGCACGTAGCGTGCGACCTTCAAACTTCAGCAACGATCACGATGTGCGGTCCTGAAGCCGAAGCAGAAGACTCTATAGACTGCAATCGGTCTTCTAAAGCGAGTGGCCTTCACAGCCGTACCACTTTGACCTTTTTGTCTCACTGGTTGTCCAGTCACACTTAGTTAAGTAGACTATCGGCTGCCCCCAACAGCTTGCGTACGTACCCGGGGTATGGTACACGGAGTAGTACCCATACTCCCGCCACCCCCCAACCTCCCCAAACCCCCACCCCGTCCCTCCGAAATGCTGAGTGGTCAGTTTTCACTCGGGTGCGTGGCCGTGTTCGTCTGGTAGCAGCGAAGCAGAAAGACAAACAATAGTGAAAGAGGCGGAAAGGAAGGCGGTTGGGGGAGGCGGCGTGTGTGTGTGGCGGGGGTGGGGGTGGGGTGTGTCGGGAGGAGGGGGGGGGGGGGGGGGTGCGGAGAAAACTCGGTTCATTCGGTCACGGTCTCTCTCTCGGTCTCTCTCTCTCCTCTCTCTCTCTCTCTCTCTCTCTCTCTCTCTCTCTCTCTCTCTGCGGTCGGTTGGAAGTTGGGTACGCACTGGTTTAATGGTTCGTTTCACGCACGCATGCGCGCGTGAACACACACACACACACACACACACACACACACACACACACACACACACACACTCACTCACTCACACACACACACACACACACACACACACACACACACACACACACACACACACACACATACATACACATGCATGCGTGCGGGCGTGCCTCCACACATACACGCGCGCGCGCGCGCGTGCACTCAAGCATGCATGCGCGCGTGTGTGCTTGTATACACACACACACACACACACACACACACACACACACACACACACACACACACACAGAGTAGTTTTCCACGCACACTAACTCGACATTCGTTCAAGAACATCCTTTAATCATTACTATCACCAACGTTTTTTTTATACTATTCTTGTCATTATTTTTGTATGAAAGAGAAAGGGGGGGGGGGGGGGGGGGGGGGGGGGGGGACAAAAAAGGTGTGTTAGAACGGACGGAGAGGAAGGGGACGCAGACAGAAACAGAGACAGAGACAGGGAGAATGAAGAAAGAAAGCAGAGCGGGACAGACCAGGGAACGAAGGAAGAGGGTCGGCGGTGCGTTGCCGGTACTGGGAGGGACGGCGACGTGAGGGGCAAGAGCGTGGTCTGTATGGGCTATATGCACAGACGGATGTGGTGGAAGGATGCGGAGGGTGAGACAGCAAAAACGAAATGTGTGTGTGTGTGTGTGTGTGTGTGTGTGTGTGTGTGTGTGTGTGTGCGGTGCGTGCGTGCGGCGTGCGTGCGTGCGTGCGTGCGTGCGTGCGCGCGTGCGTGCGTGCTGTGCGTGCGTGCTGCGTGGCGTGCGTGTGTGTGTGTGTGTGTGTGGTGTGTGTGTGTGTGTGTGTGTGTGTGTGTGTGTGCGCCCCGCGCGCTTTTTGTGGCTGACTTGTAGGTTGATTGTTAGTTGTTTTGAGAGAGAGAGAGAGAGAGAGAGAGAGAGAGAGAGAGAGAGAGAGAGAGAGAGAGAGAGACAGACAGACAGACAGACAGACAGACAACCAGCCAGCCAAAGACACACAGGAGACAGAGAGACGGACAGACGGACAGACAGACAGACAGAGACAGAGAGAGACAAAGCTCAGACAAACCAGCAGACAGATATACAGAGGTGGACAAACAGACAGAAGAAGAAGAAGAAGAAGACAGAAGAAGACGAAGAAGAAGACGAAGAAGAAAAAATGTCCCACTTTTTTTTATTACCATCTCTTTACAGGGATGATGTTCTACTACTGATTGTTTTCATTCAAATACCCTGCAATGCTATTTCAGACCTTTTGAAACGGAATAACAACTGTAACGTTTCTTTATAATCAAAGTGATCTCTCACAGGCGTGTGTTAAACACACATCTGTATTAATGTTGGGGGGGGGGGGGGGGGGGGGGGGGGGGAATCCCGTTAATAACATACAGATTAATGGCCTCCGGCAAATATTCAATCCAAACCTCTCAAAATCTCAACATCGATTTCATGACATAG
>JADBJO010000322.1:625000-627500 GCA_016801955.1 Conus betulinus | reverse complement strand
TCTCGCATGAGTGATGTAAAAAGAGCACTGCTGATCAAGCTTTCGTATGGACAAATGAGGGAAGGTGATCACTGGGGTAGGGAGGGCCCTATATGCCACAGGCCCTATATGTATGCCACAGGCGCGGTATGCCACAGACCAGTGGTCAAGCAATGGTCAAAGTGACTAGTGGTCAAGCAAAGGGTCAAACTGACCAGTGGTCAAGCAAGGGTCAAACCGACCAGTGGTCAAGCAATGGTCAAACTGACCAGTGGTCAAGCAATGGTCAAACTGATATTGAGATTTGAACCAGATGCACACGAAAAACAGGTCCTTTAAGGCCGGTCAGGATACAAAAAAACGGCGGCGGGCATGAGAAGCGCCGTTTTGGTATTGGGCGCCGTTTTGGTATTGGCATACCAAAACGGCGTCTTACGTCCCGGCGTTTTGGTGTTCAATACCAAAACGGCGGGACCTGAGACGCCGTTTTTGTATTGAAACGCCGTTTTGGTATGCCAATACCAAAATGGCGTTTCAATACCAAAACGGCGCTCTACAGCAGCAGGTCATGTCGCTCGCATGCCAGACCACCAGCTACCCACGACCAGCGACTCACCTCTACGGTGAGCTGCAACAACGAAAGCGTTCCCGTAGAGGCCAGATGAAACGCTTCAAAGACACTCTCAAGACAACCACACGAAAGCGTTTAACATCAACCCTGACACATGGGAACAAACTGCTATGGATCGAGCTTGATGGCGCTACCCTGTCCAGAAAGGTGCCAGCTGATTTATGTGAAGAAAGAAGTGTACAGCTGCAGCGCAACTAAAAGAGACAGTGTGTGTGTGTGTGTGTGTGTGTGTGTGTGTGTGTGTATGTGTGTGTGTGTGTGTGTGTGTTGCAATAGTGTGTGCGCGCGCGTCTCTCTCTCTCTCTCTCTCTCTCTCTCTCCTCTCTCTCCCTCTCTCTCTCTCTCTCTCTCTCTCTCTCTCTCTTAGAACGACTACAGATTAAGCCGGGCCAACAAAGAAATGTCAGTTTGAACTCCCAAACGTCTGACTGGAAACGTGGCGGGTCTCTATAAGATAATTATATTCTCTAAGCGGAAGGAGAGAACGAGGCCGCCGCAGCTGATGGTCACATGCAAAGAACTAGAGCCCAGATCATCACGAAGCATGGGGTGTAGACAGGACAGCAACACACACACTCCAAAAATTATGAAATAAAATAAACAGGTCGCTCAGGAGAACGCAGACATCCACCACAGTCGAGCAGATCCAGGTTCCGCCCTTTATCTAGGATCTACATACGGATCCCCACTAAAATATAATAGATGTCCCGTTGTATCACTCTCTTTTTTTCATCAAGTGTCGTTAACATCGATTCATCACCTTTTGCGTAATCTTGAGTACAGTCAACTTTCGTTAACATCGATGTATCACTTTTAGAGTAATCTGGTGTACAGCCAACTTTCGTTAACATCGATTTATCAAACTTTTACCGTAATCAGGTATACAGCTAACATTCGTTAACATCGATTGATCACTTTTAGCGTAATGTGGTGTACAGGCAAATTAAGTAACCAACCAATAGACGCGGGTACGGGTGAAAAACATAACCTTCCCTAGGGCAGGTATTAAAAAAAAAAAAAAAAAAAAAAAAAAAAACTCGGGCAGACGCGTGACTGGAACCTTATGGAATATGACAGAGTCGTGCTCTTCTCAAAGGAATTCTTATTATTCCTTGCATTGGGGCAGCGCCTCTTGACATCAGTTTCTTTTATGTTCTTTTGCCGCAAGAGTTCTTTTATTTCTTTATAATGGTGGGTGAACTTTCTTCCTTCTATTCATGGAGAATGGGAAATAAATCGGTTGAGCTGTATGGCGGACATTTTGCTGCACATTTCCCCGAACACCCCCTCCCCTCCCCTCCCGCTGCCTCCTCTCCTTTACAAATGGGCTTTGTACAGCCTTATCAACATAGATGATTTATGTATTCATTTGAAAATATTCCCTGGTCCCGTTCCTTCTATCTGTCCATTTTTTTTTTCTAAATTCTTCGTCAGCAGAGATTTTTTTGTTTGTTTGCGGTAGTGTGTGTGTGTGTGTGTGTGTGTGTGTGTGTGTGTGTGTGTGTGTGTGTGTGTGTGTGTGTGTGTGCGTGCGCGCGCACGCGCGTCTCTGTGAGTGTGTGTGTGTGTGTGTGTGTGTGTGTGTGTGTGTGTGTGTGTGTGTGTGTGTGTGTGTGCGTGTGTGTGTGTGTGTGTGTGAAGGAGAGAGAGAGAGAGAGAGAGAGAGAGAGAGAGAGAGAGAGAGACAGACAGACAGACAGAGACAGAGAGAGACAGACAGACAGACAGAGACAGAGACAGAGAGAGACAGACAGACAGGCAGACAGACAGAGACAGAGAGAGAGGGAATGGGGAAGGAGCGGGGCGGGGCTCCACAACAGACGGCTTCACCTGATCACTGCGACAGTTCCTTCGTACCCCTGACCTCACCTTTTTTTTTCAGTATACAGG
>JADBJO010000322.1:600000-602500 GCA_016801955.1 Conus betulinus | reverse complement strand
TATGAGATGATTAATTTTGTCTTAGGAGTTTGGGTTCAATGCAAGGCTAGCGGAAATACGCAGTGACTTGTGATTTTTTTTTTTGTTTGTTCCTACGCTACTGGTGAGAAACAAGGATTTGGGAATGAAAAATAGTCTAGCAGACAAAAGAAAAATCGGGAGCGTAAAAAAAGGGGAAGATAGATTAGATTTCCACGCCAAAAGATACGCCCACACAAACACAACCACACACACCACCATCACCACAACCACTACCACCACCACCATCACCACAACCAGTACACCACACACACACACACACACACACACACACACACACACACACACACGCACCACACGAGAGAGAGAGAGAGACAGACAGACAGACAGACAGACAGAGGGAGTTAAAACAGAGACTGCCAGTGAGACAAACACCCAGAGACAGACACCACAGATACACGGGCAAGGCCAGGTCACCACCACTAACCATCGCCACCACCACTACTACCACAACATGGCGACGACGATGATTAGCCGGTACAGTTCAAAGCCCGTCAAACATCATGGTGACAAACGACAGACGTGACCCCCTTCTCTCCCCCTCCCCCCCCCCCCTCCCCCCCTCCCCCCACCTATTTCTCCTCCCTATCTCTCTCTCTCTCTCTCTCTCTCTCTCTCTCTCTCTCTCTCTCTCCTCTCTTCCACCTCCATCCGTCTCCCGAACCACGCAGCAACCAACGCCCCCCCCCCCCCCCCCCCCCCCATCACATGTCACACAGTTAGTCCTCTATCACCACCACCACAACGACCTCCTTCAACTTCTACACTCCTCCCCCTTCCACCATGTCTAACACCTGCTTCTACTGTCAGGTCATTAGCACTGCACTTTCGCCTGTCCTCTCTCTCTCTCTCTCTCTCTCTCTCTCTCTCTCTCTCTCTAACATACCACACGACCTGACCGAACAACCAGCAGTTCAGCTGTGTGGAAAGAGGGGAGGGGATGGGAGGGTAGGGGAGGGGAGGGGGAGACCGGGAAAGGGGGGAGGGGGGAGCTGTGGGGAAAGGGGGGGGGTGGGGTGGGGGGGTGGGGTGGGAGAAAGTGAGGAAAACAAATATGAAAGAATGTAGGTGATGCAACAGGCTGGGCGGGGGTGGGGGGTGGGGGGGGTGGGGGTAGAAGGAGGAGGCAGGGGGAGGAGGGAAGGTAAAGGGAGGGACGGGGGAGGCGTGGTGATGGCGGTGGGGGGTTTCTTGTCTTTTTTTTTTATTTTTTATTTTTTATTTTTTTTTTTTTTTTTGGGGGGGGGGGGGGGGGGGAGGGGGGGGGAGAGAGGGGGGGAGAGAGAGGGGGGTGGGGGGGTGGTGGTGTTAAAGTTTGGAGGTGTTCGGTTGGAAAGCAAAGGGAAGCGAGACGTGATGTAAGTTCGACTCACATGCTATGGTCATACTGTTTTACAGCCGAGCTGACCTCGAAGGTCAGATTTACGCTGGCAATTTCACAAAATGTGCGGGTCATGTGGTTGTTCGCTGGGCATGCCATGCATTATATCATTATTACTTTAATGTTGGGGTCTTTCACAGCAGGTTTGTACTGCCTTTTTTCCCCTCGTGTGTGGTGTGTGTGTGTGTTGTGTGTGTGTGTGCGTGCGCGCCGCGCGTGTGTGCGTGTGTGTGTGTGTGTGTGTGTGTGTGTGTGTGTGTGTGTGTGTGTGTGTGGTTTGGGGGAGGGGGAGACGCTTCCCCCCTCTTTATTTTCAAACTATTGTTTTGCGATCTTAGTATACAGGGAATCTTTCATTCATCTACTACGAACCCCAGCGTTACAACAGACATTGAGTGGACATGTGCTGGCTCACGAGAAAAGAATTCATCTTCACTCAACCCCTTAAAACACGACATGCCACGCGTGCATAGGCCGTTGCAGATGGTATACATACGAAATTTCCATACTATGCAACACATTTTTGAAGTACGTAAGATATGTCACGTGATATGTACTTAGGCCTGGCGGAGCATTTTTAATGCTCGCTTTTCAATCTCTGTGCTCTTCCACTGGCGTTACTCTCATGCTCTCATTCCGGCTCCCCGTGATCAAGCCACATCGAGGGTCGTCGTGCTGTCACAGCACCGGCACCGGCACACAGTCCACAGGGAGCAGTCAACATTAGGTCGATATGAGGCAACCCACCAGAGGAAACGCTGCACTGCTCTTGAGTCACACTTTCGTGACGTTCAGTGGTGTCTGTTCTAAGCCAACAGAGGCAGAACACCCCCTACCAAGTTCTCTGCTGACGGCAAAGTCGCTCAGCCACTGAGAGTAAGCGCCACTCACGGGAGAATTTTGAAAAATTTGTTTTTTTCTTCGTAATCAGTGAGGGTGAAGATGGCGGACATCATGCTATGGAGTTGCATTCTGCTCTGAGAGTTCTATGAAAATAGTAACCTACGCTCCCTTTCATAATATATCCCGACATTAACCAGCCCTCAACACACACGTGGTATGATAGCAGGAAAGAAGATG
>JADBJO010000322.1:585000-587500 GCA_016801955.1 Conus betulinus | reverse complement strand
AGAGAGAGAGAGAGAGAGAGAGAGAGAGAAGGGGCGACAAAGCACAGCCCAGGAAATGAGGAGGGAGGAGGGGAAAAGAAAGAAAGCGGGCGACGGAATGGATGGTGGAGGAGGGGAGGGAGGAGGTTTGAGATGGGGGAGGGGGGGGGGTGGGGGTGAAGAGGTGCGGAGCGTCAGGACATGGGACAGGGGACAGAGTCAGGCTAAAAGCACCCTGATTTTGATGACATCATTTTTTTTTTTTTTCTTCCAGCAAAAAAAAGTATATACGATTATAAAACAAACAGCAAAACCGTTTTTATTATTTGTGTTTGTTTTGTTTGTTTTTTTCTTGTGTCTGTTTCTGTTCTGTTTGTTCTGTTCTTCTGTTCTGTTGTTCTGTTTTGGTTTTGTTTTGGCTTTTGTTTTGTTTTGTTTTTGGTTTTGTTGCTTTGCTTTTGCTTTCTGTTTTCTTCTTTCCTGTTTTCTGGTCTCTCTTTCTCTTCCTGGTCTTCCCTTCCTTTTTCTTCTTTCCTTCCGGTTCCTCCCCTCCCTCTTTGCCTCTCTCTTTCTTTTCCTTTTCTTTCCTTTCGTTCTTTTTTCTTCTTTTTTCGCTTTCTTTTTTCCTTTTTTTTCTTTTCTCTTCTACTGCCTTTTTCCCTTCTGTCTTTTCCTTGTTCCTTTTCTTTTTTCTCTGTCTTTTTTTCCTTTCGCCCTTTTCCCCTTCGGCCTTTCTTTCTTTTCTGTTCTCTTTCTTTCTTTTCTTCCTTTTCTTTCCGCCTTTCCTTTTTTTTTCTCCTATTATCCTTTCCCCTTCTCTTTCTTTCCCGTTTCTTGCTTGTTCTTTGGCCTTTGCTTTTTTTCTTTCTTTTTCCCTTTTCTTTACAAGAACTCGCTGACCCGCTTAACCTCACAGGCTTCTCGAGGGGCGATTCAACATAACTGTTCAAGGATTCAAAACAAACAACAAAATCACATCATGTAATGCTGTTAGGAATCTGGAGTGTAAGTTTCATATGCTGTGTTCATTTCACGTCATAGTCAAAATGATTTTTAAAATTTATTTCCACGAAGAACAGTCGCGCAGTCCGCCTTAGCGTCGGTCATTCAAGTGGTAACGGTTTCCAATCCCACAACTGATGGGATGGGGAGATGGTCGATGGGTGCGGATCAAAGAACGTTCACTAACGGTGCCAACTACTCAGCCGTGATCTGATTAGTGACGAGACTTGTGTCCGTCCTGAACTGTCCAGTGGAGAACAAACACAACCTGTCCCTCTGCGAACCTAACTAACCATCTCTCCTCCTCTCCTCCCCGCTCCTCCTCTCTCTCCTCCACTCTCTCCTCTCTCGTCCCCTCTGGGCCTCCTCTCCCTCTCTCTCTCTCTCCTCCGTCCCCATCGGGGTCGCTCTAACTCTGTGGCCTGCACTACTCCTCCTCTCTCCTCCCTCTCTCTCTCTCTCTCTCGTCGGCGGGGTCGGGTCGTGCTGGGTGGGGGGGTCCTCCTCTCTACTCCTCTCTGTCCTCTCTCGCCCTCCCTCCTCGCTGTGTGTGGTGTGTGTGTTGTGGGTGTGTTGGTGTGTGTGGTGTGTGTTGCGCAAAAGGCACAGCGTTGGCCGCTTGCATGCATGAGAAAGACCAGAGACAGACAGAGCTAGACCGAGAGAGAGAGAGAGAGAGAGAGAGAGGAGCGAGAAAGAGGAGAGCGAGAGTCAGATAGAGACGAGAGACAGACGAACACGAGACCAACACACATATATAATACAGATAGAGAGAGATGATATAATATAGACGAATACCACATAAGATACATAGAGATAGTTCGAGAGGAGTTAGAGAGAGTGAAGAGAGAGAGAGAGAGAGAGAAACGAGTGGTTGCGAGCGTTAGATGCGTGCGTAAAACCGATCTGCTTTATATACGTTGAAATTTTGTTTAACGGCTCTTCTCGCTTCGTCATCCGGGAGGTGAAACAAACTTCGAACCGAAGTAACTTGACTCTTCCATTTCGACTTATCTCTCTGTTCCTTTAAGCGTGTTGGACACACACACACGCGCACCACACACACAACACCACTACAACACACACACAGCACACACACACACACCACGTATGGTACGTAGTCCCATCTAACAACGAAAGTTTAGCAAAACCTTCCTCATCAAGTTTCAACCTAACCACACACACCACACACACACCCACAACACCACACACACGCTCGACACGACACACACACACACACACACACCAACCCAACAAACTTGCAACTCAAGCTTCCTAAGACACGAAACGGTTTTCTTGTTGTGGGCTATGTGATAATCTCCCTATTTGTATTAACAACTAAGAAACCTAGTTGTGAGCAAAATCCGACAACTGCCGTTCATGGCACGTAGGCTACTGGAGGTTGTCCTGCATTAACAACTAAACAACATGTTCAACCAGAATTCAAAAAAAAAAAACAAAAAAAAACGTCACGTAGGTATTTTGTAAACAAAGTCACTTGGCAGCGTTTGGAATAGGG
>JADBJO010000322.1:562500-575000 GCA_016801955.1 Conus betulinus | reverse complement strand
CCAGCAATAGGCTGCTGAGGAGAAGAGAACCCCGAGCTGGCCTCTCCGGGGCCTTGTTAGGGTTGGGAGGCGTTCTGTGGAGGGGAGGAAGGTGGTAAAGCAGTCTGGATGCCGTTTAGCTTGGAATTTCTCATGATCGCATTCCTCGCTGTCTGTGTCTGTCTGTGTCTGTCTGTCTGTCTGTCTGTCTCTCTCTCTCTCTCTCTCTCTCTCTCTCTCTCTCTCTCTCTCTCTCTCTCTCTCTCTCTCTCTCTCATATTTTTTTTTTTCCTCCTACTCTGTGTGCGTTCATCTTATTCACGCTCCGCTGAAAACAGCTCGGGCATGACCTCCACCGAGGAAGTGATTTTCTCACCTGTGTATGCTGGTTTGTTTGTCTGGTTGTCAGCAAGATTACGCAAGAAAACAGCAAATTCAACTGAACATCGTGAAAAGAGCTATAAAGGCCCAATGCTGTTCATCCAAATGCAGATCCAGGATCCGTTCGACTTTGGCGGAGGTCTGCAATCTCCTAAGTGGCCAGCTGGTGTTAGCCTGCTGCAGCCCCCCCCCCCCCCCCCCCCCCCCTCTCCCCCCTCCTCCTCCTCCCCTGGGGGAAGAAAAATCATGGGGGGGGGGGGGGGGTCATAAAGGACAAAACTTTAAACGGTGTGAACGTGGGACGTGGTCCAGAGGGTAACACACACCCAGCCTAGGGAGCGGGAGAAAACCTGGGTTCTTGGTTCCAATCCCGCACAGGGTAAGGTTTTGTTTCTGGCCTATCTCCCACACTTCCTATCCTGTTTCCCCTTGACCGCCCCCCCCCCCCCCCCCCCCTCCCCTCTCCCCACTATCCCCCTCCCCTCATCATTAGGATCGTAAGCTGCTGGCTGTCGGGGTCCGAGTGCTAGTCTTTCGGATAAAGAAATAAGCCGGGGTCCCGAGTCCAGCCGTCTAGTCAGAACTCCTTAAAAGGACCTACCCCACTTGGGACTTACCCATGGCATAATTCTGTTGGGACAGAACAAAACAGAAACTCAAACAAACAAACGAACAAGACTTCGATCGGTAAACAGAATAGCAATAAACACAAACAGAAAAATAGCAAGATAAAAAGCATATAAACGCACTTCAGTTTATCTTGAATACGGATGTAAAAAAAGTCACAATCAAACATGCGTCATAATGTATTTCGTCTCTGAGATAAGAAATCGGCTAAGTAGGCTACTTTCTGAATTATTCCGTAAAGAAGAAAAACCGTTTTGGGCCGTCATAACCGTTAGTAACAGCTATTCTGGTAAAATAAAACATCGGGCATCATCCGTGACCCCATAATGAACATACCCACAAATTTTTCAGAAAGATAGGCCCAGAAGTTTTGTCTGGAGCGAGTGGAACACATTTTTGGCCATGGACAGACACACAGACAGCGTTTCTCCGTTCACATTGTAAAGTACTCCCTGTTCTATGAGAACTGGGAGTACGAAAAGAGAGAAAAAGGAAGGGCGGCACTGCCTGCACGACTACGCTTCTTCTCCTCTTCCTCTCCTGCTTACCTCTTCCGGCACTCCTCGGCCCCCCCCCCCCCCCCCCCCCCCCACCTTTCCTCAACCCTCCTGCCATCCCATCCTCCACTCACCGTCTCTACAGAGGCAGAGAGCATCCTGACCCTAACAGAGAGAAAACTGTTGTGACACTAAAATAATGCAATACTATACAATGCAATGCAATACATTACAATGCAAGACAATGCATATGACACAGTACAACACAATACAACACAGCATGATACAATACAATGCAACTTTATGTAATATCAATACAATACGATGCAACACAATACAAGGCAACATGACATGACACAACTGTTGACTGCCAGAACCCCAGTATCTCCCTTATAATACATTTATATGTAAGATACTGGGTTCTGGCAGTCAACCCTCGTAATAAACGCACAACAGGTACAATATAATATGGTGTAAATACGATACCAGGCAATACGATGTGACACGATATGCCATAATGCAAGGCACTTCAGTACAATACAATGAAACAGTTTACAGGACGGACACATGGAACTGCAACGAACGTGAATCATCACCTTTCCCTTCCGACCTTGACCGTAGAACAAAGGTCAATGCGTCCGCCAGCTTCTTGTTCTCTGGAGAATCTACGAAACACTGCATGGTGGGCGAGGGGAAAAAAAAAAATGAAAGGAAAAAAAAAGAGAGAAAAAAGAAGCGTCTAAAAGTGGTGCGATGATAGGACTGATGACTGGAAAAACGTGAGAAAACGAAGAGAGAGAGAGAGAGAGAGAGAGAGAGAGAGAGAGAGAGAGAGAGAGAGAGAGAGAGAGAGAGAGAGACAGAGACGACAGACAGACAGACAGACAGACAGACAGAGAGAAACAGACAGAGAAAAAATGAAAAAAAAAAAAAACGAGAGAGACAAAGACAGACAGACAGAAACAGACAGACAGATAAAGATGAGACTGAGACAGAGAGACAGAGAGAAAAACACAGACAGACAGACAGAGATAGAGAGATACAAGACAGACTGACAGACAGACACAGACACTGAGTGAAAGAGACAGAGTAAGAGAAGGGTACAAAAGAGTGGGGCAAACACGGGCCAGAAAGATGTAGCATGCATGACATCAAGAAAGAAACAGAAACCAAATTACAGAAGCCTGATGGAATGAGAATCACTCCCAGGCCTTTTCACAAATAGTCCACGGAATTCGGCACGGCTCACTTCGGCTTTGAGGCTGCCAATTCTGCTCCTACCCCCCTCCCCCTCCCCTCCCCACCCCTCACCCATCTCTCTCTCTCTCTCTCTCTCTCTCTCTCTCTCTCTCTCTCTCTCTCTCTCGCACGCATACTCACTCATGCACGCACACGCACGCTCAGAGAGAGAGAGAGAGAGAGAGAGAGAGAGAGAGAGAGAGAGGAGAGACAGAGACACAGAGAGAGAGAGAGAGAGAGAGGGGGGGGGGGGGGGGCGGAGAGAGATTCGGTTTTCAAAACAAACGAGCGAAAGGACTGGTGTCTGCCTGTCTGCCTGCCTGTGTGCATGCCTGCATGTCTGCCTGCATGCCTGCCTGCCTACCCGCCGCCTGCCTGTCAATCTGTCTTGTCTGTGGGTGTGTCTGTCTGTCTGTCTGTCTGTCTGTATGGCAGGCCAGAGAGCCACAAACCCTGGAAAAAGAGAAACCAGCTGACTGGCAAACCCTTTGGAACCTTCTCTCCCCCACTAGTCTCCAGAGTTACACAAGTCAGCCCCACAGATGGAAGGCAATAACAAATCCTTCCCCTGGTGGATATCCTCAGAAACTCGTTTTGAAAAATAAGAAACAGTGGTTCGGCACTTGCACTTGTTTATTCGCTTGCAGTATGGATCAACCTTTTTTTTTTTCTTTTCATTTTTTTAAAAGATTCTTTTCATTTCCAAAACATCTGTCGAGAAGCAAAGCACTATTTCCCATGGAACGGTGTAGTCCTGAATGAGAATGCTATCATCCTCAGCTACATTCTAAAACTTGGAATAGTATGTTTCAAAGTCGGCAGATTCACAACCCACCTCCTCACCTTAGATTCGAAAGCTAAAGTGGTCGAGAAACAGGGTCACAGGGTAATGAACATGCTTTCTTCCCCACCAGAGACTGGAAACTGATATTCATGGGAACATCAGTCTCCCTATCCTACCTACCTGTGAGCCCAAACATCGCGAACACTGAACAGGCTTTGAGGAGTTGAGCTGCGTCACACACGAAAAACCAGCCTCCCACCGGAACATTGCCATCTCATAAACATTTCGATGGTGTGGACGCTTGTTAACTCCCCTGCTTCCCCAGAGGACACTGTATCTAGGATGCTGTTCCCGTTGCAATAAGTTGAATATCATTCCTTTTCCTCGACAAGACATCAACCAGAAGTCAAATTTACTGACCCCCCCCCCCCCCCCCCCCCCTCCTCCCGTCCCGTCTTCTTCAACCCAACAGTGAAGTTAAAACATACTGCCTATAAGATTAACAGATTTGAATACCAACAGTTTTATGTATATAAAGCATATAACGATGTGTGTGTGTGTGTGTGTGTGTGGTGTGTGTGTGTGTGTGTGTGTGTGTGTTTCATAAATTGTGCGCACCCTTTAAAACACGATAAATACTGTACATCCCTTGTGAGTCGCAGAAGATTGTTCAAATGTATAAAAGTCTTTGTATCTATACACTACACCCTAATCAATAGTTGTATCCATACTCTACACCTAATCAATAGTGGTGCGCCTACCACACTACACTACAGGTGCAAACTGTGTACTGCTTTCAGCAGCAGAAAACATGTGCGATTAGAGTCAACACGATGCAGCTACCCACAATTGTGGGAAAACGTCCATTTCTCAACACTGATGGAACTTGAGTACACCTTGAAGACTGGAATACATGTGAATATTTGTCCACTCTTCGTTTTGAGAAAACCGTGTGGTCTTTCTCTTATCCGAAAAGTTCTAATCGTTCATTAAATAGAACTGCTACTTACTATGTTGCAGAGTGTTGTTGGGGTTTTTTTGGTTGGTTGGTTGGTTGTTTGGTTGGTTGTCTCTCTCTCTCTCTCTCTCTCTCTCTCTCTCTTTTGAATTCCATGATAGGCGGGATGATTTTTATATACTCTACAAACTTTGGGGAATTTTGAGAATTTTTTCTTCATTTTGCAGCTGATCAGGTTTTGTTATTCTTGAAATTGCAATAAAATTCTGCGCCATTTTGCAAAGAATTTGCGCTTTTCATGTTTGAGAAGAAGAGGGGAAAATTGGCGTCCACACTTGACCGCAAACAAGCAAACCAGAAAGTGCGAACAACTCAACAACGCCAAAGTTCCCTGTTCGTGCGTGTGTGCGTGCGTGCGTGCGAACGTGTGTGTGTGTGTGTGTGTGTGTGTGTGTGTGTGTGTGCGTGCGTGCGCGTGCGTGCGTGCGTGCGTGCGTGTGTGTCCGTGCGTACGCTTGTGTGTATCCACGTGTGCGAATTGCTTTTTTTTTTCCCCCTGAAAGCTCTGAGAAGTGTTACAGGTACGTCTTTATAATTGCAGGAAGCATTTACAGCCCCTTGTTAACTGCCGGGAATTTGTCTGCCTCTTCGCCAGCGAGAAAGATGTACAAGCTTTAAACCAAGAGCGGAACTGCTGCAGTCTCTTCGAGTGCCAGATCATCGTAAATTTTTCTTTAAAAACAGCCAGGGGGGAAAAACATGCATGGCTGTTTTCACTGCTGCACGCCAGCGAAAGAAAAAAAAAAAGTATCTGCCTCCTTAATTGCAGAGAGAAAGAAGGAGTGTGAACGCGCACGCATAACATCTTGCACACACGTAAAATCCCCATTATCCACTTTTGGAAGAGAAAAGCCAGTTGGGCTGTTGGTATGGATGACACGTTACACACTGCATGCACCTGCGTGAAAAAAATCGGAAGAATGACGAACGTTGACTGACTGACAGAGAGTAAATGACACAGGACACGACTGTATGAAGCGGCCAACAGGGCAGCTCTTCAATCGGCTCTACCCTGGTAGACAGACCATTATACAAACGGCAGAGTGAATTATACAGCGGTTAGGGCTTGATCTCTAACCAGGGATAGGCGCTACATAATACTGTTCATCATCATCATCATCATCATCATCATCATCATCATCACCGTCTTCCTCCTCCTCATCATCATCATCATCATCATCATCATCATCATCATTGATGCACCTTCATCATCATAAATGTGCATCCATTATGAAATGTAACACATTTGCACCAGCTTCCATACAATGGGGACGTACGTAACTGGGGTCAACCATAAGAGCAACATGAGTATATTCTTAATCATAGTAACGGACCTTTCTATAGCTCCATCCAGAATAATCATTTAGCTTGCTGCACTTACGCATCGCGAGAACAACGCAGAGCATTTATGAGAACATTATAGTCTTGTTTCTTTTGCTGCATGGGGAAGGATATCTTTTCGCATCGGAGAGAACAACGCAGAGTTTCTTTTTAAACAATCAGTATAGTCCATCCGATCATACAGAGCCGCCTACAGGGCCGTTAAACTCTTACTCACTCACTGGAGGATCCGTACAGGTTGACAAGTTCAAAACTCCACGACTTTTCATTGACTTTTTCCGTGCCATTTTGTGAAAATATTCACGATTGCAGTCTCTCTGCTGTCCACTGCACAAGGCAGATGGCATAGTAAGAAGATGAGCGGGGACTAAATAGAAGGGGTAATAAGCAGAAGGGGAGTGTTCTCCCTTGCAGGAACTAAGTAGAAGGGGAGTGTTCCCCCTTGCAATGAAAACTCTCTGTTGTCCATTTCACACTGACGCTACCAGACACCTGGAATGCCAAGTGTGTTCACGACCTCAGTACATGTTACGAATATCGTAATTGCCGTGATAAAGCACAAGGGTTCACATACACCAATACAATATCATACATCCTTGCATTGTTGATCATGGCATTCACTGATAAAAATTCAAGACATAAGAAACGTCATGGTCATATGTCTGTTTCAGCTAACCAATATTCGTAAACATTATTGAAAATGTATACGGTCTATAGTGATATTTAAAAGAAAGAAATGTACTTTCTTTAGCACGGCTGAAACAAACAGAATGTTCTCTCTCTCTCGTTCTCTCTCTCTCTCTCTCAAAAAAAAAATCAAAAAAAAAAAAAATCAATGTCTAATGGGGAAGATGCACGTAAACAAGCAGACAAATGTACATCCTTCATTTAGAATATTGATACTATGCACTACCTGCATTGCATCTTTAAAACGAAGTCAGTCTAATGTCCTACAAGTTTTCTGCAAAAAACTTCGGCTAGCTTAAAAAAATGTTGTGAGCCGGGTGGAACAGAAAAAAAAAATAAATCTGAAAAGGAGAGAGAGAGAGAGAGAGAGAGAGAGAGAGGAGAGAGACAGAGACAGAGAGACAGACAGACAGACAGAGAGAGACAGAGAGACAGAGACAGACAGACAGACAGACAGACACAGACAGACAGACAGAAGAGACAGACACAGAGAGAGAAGCAGGTGTTGTGATGCTAACGCCAGCAGCAGGTTCTTGCAGATGACCTCCGACCTCTCCTCACCTGTTAGGCAGGCAGGTAGGCCTCTCACAGCCAGTGACTATACGACAACTACACTTAGTTCCTAGTTCCTGAGCCTTCTTATCTCCCCTCCCCCTCTTGTATCTCAATCATCTCAGGTACAGGAGGCCTGTGCCGGTAGGGGGAGAGAAAAAAAAATAAAAAACATGGTACTAAAAAAAAAAAAAAAAAAAAAAAAAAAAAAAGCTATCAGCGTTTCCCGTGTGCATTACAGATTGAGGGGAGGACTACCACTGTTTTGACTACAGTCTGTCTACCGACTCAGTGGCGAGGGGCAGGGGTGGTGGTGTGTGGTGGTGGTGGTGAGGGTGGTGGTGGTGGTGGTGGTGGTGGTGGTGGAGGAATGGTCCGGGACGGCGGAGCAGGGTGGAGGGCACTGGAAGAGGATGGAGATGGGGAGAGGGGCGGTGGGGTTGTGAGCGGTAGTGGGGGTGGGAAATGGGGGGTGGGGGTGGGGGAGGGGAGGAGACTCCGGAGAGTGCTAGTTCAGCAGATTGCTTCCTGTTGTTGACGGAAGTTGCTGTTTTGCAAACCTAAATCCCCCCCCCCCCCTCCTCCCCCTTTCTTTCCCTGTACTCTTCCCCCCCTGCCTACCATACCCCCACCCCCCTCAACTTCATCCCCTCTCCTCCCCTCACGCCCTCCCCATTCCCCTTCTTTTCCTGGTCGTCGTCGTCGTCGTCGTCTGTTTTTCGCCTAAAGCAATTCGATTATTAATGAAAGGGTAAAAAAAAAAAGTGAGAAAAGAAATAAAAGAGAAGAAAAAAAAAAAACGCGACAGGACCAACTATCAGATCGAACGATCGAAGAATGCCCACGGGGGAAAGGGGTTGGGAGAAAAAGGGAAGGGAAAGTGAGACTGTGAAGGAGGGTGGCGAAAAGGAGGAAGATGGAGGAGAGGTTGGGGGACGGGGGGCGGGGGGGGGGGGGGGGGGGGTTGGGGAGGGTCGTAGGGTCTGTCGTTCTGTTTAGTGAATGGCATGACCGCGCTCGCTCTGTGTTCTCTTCACTGTCCTCTCCAGATGAAACCTGACACTAGAATAAACCGGGCAAAAGCATCAGTGCTGGCCCAGTCCTGTTCGGATAATAATGATGATTACTTTGATTGAACTCCTGGTGGTATGACTATATACACAATGCACTGCCATTGGGGCAGCTCTGTTCGCGCCCAAGATCGTGTTGGACTTTTTTTTGCAAGACGCCACACGAAGGGGGCCAATTCTGTTCATATCAGACCTTGAGTGAAATACATTATTTCACGAAACAAAAACAACACAGACGGCTTCGTTCTGTTCGAAATGCAAATTGGGGAGGAGACGAGAGGGGAATGGAAGAGGGAGACGGGATGACTAGAGAGAGAGAGAGAGAGAGAGAGAGAGAGAGAGAGAGAGAGAGAGAGAGAGAGAGACAGAGACAGAGACAGACAGACAGACAGAGAGACAGATAGACAGACAGACACACAGACAGACAGAGACAGACAAGCAGACAGACAGAGACAGACAGACAGAGACAGAGACAGACAGACAGACAACAGACAGAGAGAGAGAGAGAGAGAGAGAGAGAGAGACAGAGAGAGAGAGAGAGAGAGAGACAGACAGACAGACAGACAGACAGACAGAAAGAGACAGACAGACAACAACCGACAGACAGACAGAGACAGAGACAGAGAGAGACAGACAGACACAGACAGACGACAGACAGACAGACAGACACAGGAGACAGAGACAGACAGACAGACAGAGAGAGAGAGACAGACAGACAGACAGAAGACAGACAGACAGACAGACGACAGACAGACAAGCAGACAGAAACAGACAGAGACAGACAGACAGAGACAGAGAGAGAAAGAGACGGAAGACTCAGCCCAGTGCTCAGTGTTTCAGCAGAATACTACGCCCTGCCGCAATAAATGAACGAACAGAGACAACACACACACACACACACACACACACACACACACACACACACTGACAGAGTGCACACACTACATACAAATAAAGGATGACAGACAGACAGACAGATAAAGCAGCAAAAAAAAATACAGAGAGAGAGAGAGAGAGAGAGAGAGAGAGAGAGAGAGAGAGAGAGAGAGAGAGAGAGAGAGGGGGGGGGGAAACAAGTTTCCGGACACAAAAGGAAGGCCGCGCGTATTTTTGTTTGATTTTATTGATCTTTTCATGTCTGTTACTTACAAGTTCGATTCGACAGCATCGATGATTGACAAACTGTACAAAGACTATTCTCCCTGCTTTATCTCCAAGGAAGGACTCCAATCACATAATGTATATATTATTCCACTACCAGTTCACGACAACTGGTGTGTGTGTGTGTGTGTGTGTGTGTGTGTGTGTGCGCGTGTGTGTGCGCGTGCGTGCGTGCGTGCGTGCGTGCGTGCGTGCGTGCGTGCGTGTGTGTGTGTGTGTGTGTGTGTGTGTGTGTGTGTCCGTGCATGTGTGCGTGCGTGCGAGCGTGCGTGCGCGCGCGCGCGCGTCTATACACAAGGACTGGTTCTTCTCTCCTATCCTTGTTTTTCAGTAAAAAAAAAAAAAAAAAAAAAAAAAAAAGACTACCAGACGCATAACCATACAACGGACAGAAAAGAGATGAGAATAGAAGGGGGGAAAAGTCGGAAGAAGGGGGAAAAGATCGAAGAAAGGAAAAAAAGAGATAGAAAAGAGAAGAAAGGAAGATAGAAAGGGTGAAAGAAAGAAAACGAGCAGATAAATCATAAGAAAAAAAAAAAACGAAAAGAAACAAGAATAAGAATAAACGAACGTGGGAAAGCAGGAAATGACTGGACAGACGGATCATTGAATAACACACGTGTGTCATCACTCAGATGTTGTGCTGGGTCCGACTTTTCCTCCAACTGATGAAATCATTACATACCCGCGCTGATACACTGGGCATGGCCGACCGCTGACGTTTGAGACTTCACAAGGAAAGTCGCCGAGAGAGAGAGAGAGAGAGAGAGAGAGAGAGAGAGAGAGAGAGAGAGAGAGAGAGAGAGAGAGAGAGAAGAGACAGACAGACAGACAGACAGACAGACAGAGAGAGAGAGATAGAGAGAGAGAGAGAGAGAGAGAGAGAGAGAGAGAGAGAGAGAGAGAGAGAGACATGAAAAAGAAGAAGTTCAAAATATCTATATTCTTTTACACAAAACATAAAACCTTCGTGCAATTTTTGAACCAAACCTTAATTCATAGAATACATTAACTGTTTGTCATCATTTTTTTTTGGTACGAATGTGTACCCATAACGATACGACACACAGCGTCATCACTTGAACCCCTCCTCTGATTTTGTGTTCAAAAGTGACGATAACAAAATAAATAAATAAACAACAAACAAACAAACAAACAAATAAATAATAAATAAATGAATAAATAAGAAAAAGGCAAACACACATGTAAAATGTTGACAGTACATCTCAATAACCTCATGACTCAATTGGGCCTGTCGACAAGTACACTTCGACACCTATTAGACGATGCAGGGAGAGAGGGGGGAAAGGGGGGGGGGGGGGGGGGGGGTGATGGCGCTACATAATTTAAAAACAGAACAACACAAAACAAAACTCTTTCTGATCTCGGACCTTCAACAGATTGCATTCATCTTATTCATATCAAACTGGAAGTGGATTTTAATGGAACTGGAGTCGAGGTCGTTGGGCTGAATTTCGTCTTGGTGTCTCCTTGATTTACAGATAGTATTAATAACTGTGCAGGCCACGTGATACGGTACACTCCCTTACGATTGGTGCCTGATTAGACCGTCATTCACGGTGCGGCGCTGTGGCCAGACCAAGGGAGCTCTTGAAGTCCTGCTCCAGATCCCAGGACTTGATCTGCCCCGCCCCCTATCCCCCCTCCCCTCCCTCCCGCCTATCTCCCCTATGTGAATAGTAAATCAATACCCCAGCCACGCAAAACTGGTATGATCTGAAGATAAGCGCCTTTTGAAGCTGAAAAGAACCACACAAAATAAATCATAATGACAGCAAACGTCGGCAGGTTTTGATTCCCCTTTGTTTGTTTGTTTTGTTTGTTTGTTGGTTGGTTGGTTGGTTTCAGAAATGAAATGGATATACGGACCGAAAGAAAGACGGAAAAACTGGAAGAAAATGGAGAACGAGGAAACGAAAGAAAGAAAAAGATTGTCAAAAAAGAAAAATTTAACCGACGAGAAAAAAAGTGTGTGTGTATATGCGTGCGTGCGTGCGTGCGTGCGTGTGTGTGTGTGTATGTGTGTATGTGCGCGCGCGCGCGTGCGTGGGCGTGTGTGTGTGTGTGTGGTGTGTGTGTGTGTGTGTGTGTGTGTGTGTGTGTGTGTGAGAAAGAGAGAGAGAGAGAGAGAGAGAGAGAGAAACAGACAGACAGACAGACAGACAGACATAGGGAGAGAGAGAGAAACAGAGAGACACAGTGAGAGTGAGAGAGAGAGAGACAGAGTGAGAGAGAGAGACAGAGACAGAGACACAGAGACAGAGACACAGACAGAGAGAGAGAGAGAGAGAGAGAGAGAGAGAGAGAGAGAGGCAGAGAGAGAGAGACAGAGACAGAGACAGAAAGAGAGAGAGCAATTGCCAGTGCCGTTAGTGCGAGCGTGCGTGCATGCGTGCGCGCGCGCGTGCGTGTGCGTGTGTGTGTGTGTGTGTGTGTGTGTGTGTGCTTGTGTGGTACTGGGGTTTGTGGGTGGCTGAGGAGGAGGAGGAGGAGGAGGGATGTGTGGATGGATGTATCGGCACACGAGAGACACCAACGTGTTGGAAGGTGAGCGGGTACGTGCTGTCAATCTGTCAGTCACTCTCAATGTGTAGACGTGGTGTGCAGGCAGTAAAAGTGTAGGAAAAGGGGTTAGATGGGGTGAGAAGTGGGGCGAGATGGGGGCGTGGATAGGAGGGTGGGGGCGGTGGGGTGGGGGCGAATGGGGCAGACTTCAGGAGAGATGGCATGAATGCCTGCTTAGAATACAAAGTGAATTCTGCACTCTGCACTCCCCCCCCCCCCCCCTTTGCCCCCCCCCCCCCCCCCCCCCCCACCCCCACTTATAAAAAGTACATGTCGGGGGTTGATTCTCATCCATACAGACCAAGTTGGGGGAGAGTAAGTTGCAGTCCCTCATACACCCATGATGCCTCCATCCCCAACCCCTCTGCCCCCTCCCTTTCCCACCCTCTCTCCCAGAAGGCGCAGAGTGATTGGGGGGAAAACGAACGAGAAATGACCAGGCAAACGTTCGCGATGCTTGGTTTGCGCTTGTTGTTGTTGTTGTTGTTGTTCTTCTTCTTCTTCTTCGTCACTGGTTGTATGTGTGTCCTTGGTGAGTTCTTTCACATCTCCTTTCTTCTGTTTTTTTTTTTTTTTGT
>JADBJO010000322.1:542500-545000 GCA_016801955.1 Conus betulinus | reverse complement strand
CTCTCTCATTCTCTCGTTCGCTCGCTTCGCGTCTCTCCTTTTCCCTCCCCCTCTCTCTCCCTCTCTGTGCTTGTCTCTCTCTCTTTGGCCAGTCTCTCTCTCTCTTCTCTCCTCTCTCTCTTTCTCTCTCTCTCCTCCCCCGTCCCCCCCCCCCCGCGACCCCCCCCCCATCACACGCCGGCTCCGTGGACCAAGCAACTATTCCCGTTTCCCCCCCCCCTTACCCACACCTCCCCCCTGCCCCATGTTAGATCCCCCCAGGCACCACTGAACCCCCACTGAAGTGACTCGGCAAAGCAGTGAGGTCTCCTCCGTGGGTGTGCCCCTGAAGACTGGACATGGGACTGTCCTGGGAGTGCGGGCCCTGGGGCTCTGCGGGCGGGGGCTGACTGGGCTCCACCTGTGGGCCGTGGGGGAAGTCGGAAATGACCCCCCGGGGCTTGTACTTGGCCACGGGGGGTGGCCCCACACCGCGGACAGCAGCAGAGGCGACAAGCCAAGGGAAAAAACCCCCCCCCCCCCGTTGTGACGATACCCCCACAATTAGTATGCATAAGTACCGGAGACTGCCAACTTTCATAGTTTACCCCCCCCCCCCCCCCGTGATTTCCCCCCCCCCCCCCCCAAGTATTGTTACATAATGAGTTCCCCGCCTCCCCCCCAAAATGTCATCCCGATTTCTTCATGGGTCAGCATTAAAAAAAAAAAAAAGAAAAAAAAAAGGTCCCAAGTTCTGTGGCCGTCAATTGCCCTGCCTTCATGGTTGACCTCAATTCAATTGTTCATATCCACGTCTGTGGTCCCCCCCCCCCCATCGGGGGTCACCGGTATCGGCGGAGTCCCATGGGGGATCGTTGTTGGGAAGGACAGGTGGCGCCCCTCCGGAGGGAGAAGCTCACTCATCCCGGCTCTCCACGGACTAAGAAATACCCCGTCAACACCCCCCCCTGAGCATGGTGGCCCACATGCCCATGTTGACCAAGAAACAGGCCCCCCGCCAATGGCCCGAAGGGGGACTCGGGCCCCAGTGAGTGTCTCCTCACCCAGTGGGTTGCCTACTTGTTGGAATTGACCTTCCTGCTCCCTGTGGATTGCGGTGCCAGGGCTTGTGGCCTCATCTCTCCCCAGGGGCTGCGTCTCTCCCCCCCCCCTCCCAATGAGCGGGGTCCCCCCACTGCCTCTGAAGTCCACTCCCCCGGTTCCCCCCACTCTCCAAAAATCCCCCCCCCCCCCCCCCCCCCTGGACAGAATGAATCTCGTGAAAGAAAAATAAAAAAGTACATCCAGACATAAGCTTCCCAGGAACACCTCCGCCTTCCCATACCAGCCCATCTGTATTGTTCCATGAGTAATCTGGCCTGTCAAAAGCTGCCCCCATCGGAGCGACTGCGGGGCAAGCCCACATCCCTTTTGCTTCCCCAAGATCACACCCTGCTATGACCCCCGACCCATCCTGGGTGATACGACGAGGGCGATAACCATCCTGCAGGGCGATTAGGAGGGGAAGGGCCCCAAGATGAACACTGCAATGGGCCACCATTGACGTCAGGAGGAGCCGCTGGCCAAGATGGCCGTTTTTGTTTGTTGTTCTCATCGCTCTCTCTCTCTCTCTCTCTCTCTCTCTCTCTCTCTCTCTCTCTCTCTCCTCCATCTCTCTCTCTCTCTCTCTCTCTCTCTCTCTCTTCTCTCTCTGGACGTCTGTAGAATTTGCTGCATAGATTTTCGGGGCGAGTGGATTTTCATTGAGTGGACTTCGGCTGAGTGGATTTTCGCCGAAGATGAACGTGTCGGATATAGGGGAAAATTCAATTGTCACAAAGATCTCTCTCTCTCTCTCTCTCTCTCTCTCTCTCTCTCTCTCTCTCTCTCTCTCTAAGACACACGCACGCCAGCGTATGGATGTGCACGCACGTTTGGGTTCTTCAAGTGTGCGAATTCAGGCATCACCAGGGGGGGAATACCCCGAGTAGTTTACTGAAGGAGGGAGAGTACTGGGAAGTGTTTCGCATGTCCGAGGGATAGCAACAAGTAGTTGCCGACCTGCCGGTCCTGGATAGAGAAGAGTGTCCACCTTGGGTATTAACTGGGTTGTCCAGTGGGCTGAAAGGAAGGCAATCGTGTCAGGTGACCGTCACGGGTAGGCGACCGTCAGCCTGCAGGCAGAGTACAGCGACCATTCAGTCGTTCTTGTTCTGAGGAATGAATGGAAGGCTTCGGCCTATTGAGTGGTTTGCACCTTGTTGTCTGTAGAGGTAGCAAATACTTGAAGCATCAGTCCTGGCTGGTAGAGAAGTCCAGGCTGTTAGTATAATGGGTAGCTTTGGGGAATGGAACATGAGTTGAATAGGAGGTTATGCATTAACCACTTGGTACCCAAGTCCTTGTTGGTGCTAACAGCTGTGGTGTGTGTGTGTGTGTAGGTGACTAGTGATTCCATGGTGGGAACAAAAATAACTTGGGGATTATTGGTACAAATCGTGTGATGTGTGTGTGCCAGTGA
>JADBJO010000322.1:530000-535000 GCA_016801955.1 Conus betulinus | reverse complement strand
TCCCTTATCGTGACGTAACGAGGACTGCTCCCTGTGACTTGGAGAAGTCAGGGTGTGGGATAAAGAAACTGGATTTACCCACGTAGAAGCGATGCCTCTCTAGAGTTGCAATGGGGACAGCAAGGTGGCGGGGTGGCGGGGTGGGGTGGGGGGGGGGGGGGGGGGGGGGGGGGGGGGGATTGGGGGGTGGAGGGGGGGAGGGGGATCTTTTCTCAAAGATTCAGATTCGTCTTTAGAGGCTTGGAATGTGCGTTCAAGTCTGCGCGCACAGGAACACGCAGATTACCAGTGAAAGCTTGAACTTGTTGTTTGTTTGTTTGTGTTTGTCGCTGTTGTTGTTCAAATCAAAGGAGTTCCTGGAGCAAAAAAAAAAAAAAAAAAGAAAGAAAGAAAGGAAAGGAAGGAACTTTGCTGAAACGGAAACATGTCTGAAAACAAGTTGTTGAGAAAACCTACCTGTGTTGAAGTATTGTCTATCACCAAACGGCTGCTGCATTGCACTTTGAGGTGTCCATAGGTTCTCGAGTGGTTTTTCTTTCGCCATAGAAAGCCGTGGGAATATATCTAAAATGCATCCTTATTTTCGCTTTGCACAGGAAGCGGGCTTCTCTTCAAAAGCCTGTTATGTTGTTGGCAAGAGTGCTTGTTTGTTTCTTCAGTTCGTCCACATGCGTGCTCATGTACGTCTCGGATATGCTGAAGGTTCTTTTTTTTTTTTTTTTTTTTTTTTTTTTTTTTTTTAAAGCTCCCCCAAAACGAGTAGCACACTTCCTTTTGAAATGTTGGCATCTCACCCGACAAACCGTTCCGAAGGCCGTCTGTTTCACCCTGACAGATCTAGAACGTCCCGCATTCCTCTCTCTCTCTATAAGGTCAACAGAGTCAACACAGTATCTTTCTACAGGAATACAGTGAGGAATGTGCAGATATGCTGACCCTGTTTTGTTGAGGTATTGATATCTTGAAATGGACTTATCATCGATTCTCTCCCCCCCCCCCCCCCCCCCCCCATCCCTTTTTTTGGAGGGGGGGGGGAGGGGGAGGTTTTTAGGGGGTCAGGTAGCGTTCGGCGGGAAAGAGGAATCGGGAGGGAGGTGAGAGGTGGGAGACGCGGGGGGAGGGGATGAAAGGATGAAAGGAGAGAGAGAGAGAGAGAGAGAGAGAGAGAGAGAGAGAGAGAGGAGAGAGAGAGAGAGAGAGGCGCGTCTACCCATAGACGCACGTACACACACACAAACACACACATACATGACCCCCCCCCCCCTCTCTCTCTCTCTCTCTCTCTCTCTCTCTCTCTCTCTCTCTCAAGCATGCACATTACGTACGCGCGTGCGAGCGTACGTATGCACAGACACACACACACACACACACACACACACACACACACACACACACACACACACACACACACACACACCATACACGCGCGCGCACCCGCACGTGAACACGTCCGTACATGACTTTCTCGTTCGAAATCTCTTTCCCGTGCCTGTTTTTCAGTGAACGTGCATGCTTATCTTCCAGTACGTCAACTCTCTCTCTCTCTCTCTCTCTCTCTCTCTCTCTCTCTCTCTCTCTCTCTCTCTCTCAGACGTGAGAACATTTCAGTGCGCGTTGGAGGGGCTGTTGAATCATACAGGATGGTAGAGAGATAAGAAAGCGATAAGTGAGCAGCGCACAGATCGCACGTGCATGATCCATCATACCTGTGAACTCTCTCTCTCTCTCTCTCTCTCTCTCTCTCTCTCTCTCTCTCTCTCTCTTCCCTTCCCCCCTCTCCCCCACCCCCTTCCGTTATCACCATCTCCAATAATACAAAAATCTCAGATGAGATCGAGTGTTCAACCACCCCCTCCCCCATCCACCCTTCATAACCTCACCCTATTGCTTTTCCTCCTAATCGAAATGTTGAATAATATGATGATGATGATGATGATGATGATGAGATGCTGATGATGATGATGATGATGAGGATGACGACGACATGACAAAAAACAACAACAACAACACGAACAACAACAACATGTTGATAATAATATATGATAATTATGATGATGATGATAATGATATGATATATTATATTGATTACAATCATTATCATTATCATCATAATAGTAATAATAGTAATAATGACAATATTGATGATGATGATGATGAGATCATCATCATCATCATCATTATTTACGTCGTCGTCATCATCATCAGAAATAAATAAATAAATAAATAAATAAATAAAGAGATACATAATTAAACAGATAAGTAGATAGATACTCTACTACTACTAATATACTACTACTACTACTACTACTACTACTACTACTACTACTACTATATAATAATATAATAAAATAATGATAACAATAACAAATAATAATAACATTAAAAGCCTGTCGACCTGTGGGCCGCTATTTGTGTCCTAGTGCCTCGTTTTGCCTCGTTTCTCACATTACCCTGCACCCTGTGTATATAGTAAAAAGGGAGTCCAGTGCGTGACGCACACACCAAGGACGCCAAAGACCGGGGGGGGGGGGGGGGGGGGGGGGGGGGGGGGAAGGGGGGGGAGTGGAGGGGGGGGTTTGCGCGGGCTCGAGTGGTGATGGTATTACTGTTTGTGGCTTTTTGCTTTGGTTTCTCTCCCCTTTTCCACTAGACATTAGCCAGCGTTATCAGCCCTAACCTTCGTGTAAGACAATAAAAACCCGTGTGTGCAGCGCACATTCAGCGCGCGAGTAAAGAACACTGGGGTGGTAAGTAGATATGCATACCCGGTGGAAAGAAACTAAAAACAACAGCTTTGACAATAGAAGATCTTCAGGTAAGAGGCCTCCCTCAGACAAGTGTTTCAGCCCAGAGCTCCTTACGTTCTGAAGGGCGCGGGCCTCATCTAGGACACCAGTCCGACATACTGCCGTCTGAAATATTCTCGGCACTACCGAGATTCGAACGTTCGCCTCCTAAATGGCTGGGTATCAGAATGCCAGATCGCCTTGTGACCGACCACGTGGCTACGGGGTTGCATCGTACTGCGTAATACTATTACATCATGCTGTTTTGTTTTGTACCATTTTACAGCGTAGCAGTATGTTGTTCTGTACTGCAGTTGGTTCGTGCTGGTCGGTTTAGCATCGTGTTTGTTACACTGCACTGTATCGTCTTCTAGTGATCCATACTGTTTCTCGTAGTCTATGCTGTACTGTGTAGTGCTATATCGAGGGCTGACTGCCAGAATCCAATATCTCTCTTTTATATATGTATACGAGATACTGGGTTCTGGCAGTCAACCCTCGATATTGTAGCGTACTCCCCTGTCTACAGCTGTATGGTGTTGTTTCGTATTTCAGCGACACACTGCATGATACTGTGTCGTACTATACTGTATGGTACTGTACTGAATCGCGCTACACTAAGTTTTCATTGGTGTCTCACATTTAATGTATCATACTTTCAGGTACCACTGTAATATACCATACCAGACAGGACTATGCTGCACCAGACTAGCTTACTCCACTTCATTTGATACCACGCCATAATAATACTGCGCTATGCGAAGAGTAAGCTATGTCAAACTATACTTATTATGTGTACTTTACAATACTATGTTATGCTATGCTTTGCCATACCGCACCACAGTATATACTAGACTGTATAAAAAGTGTAATATGTTGTGCTATTCTATGAGTAAACAGAACTATACGATACATATAATGCAATATGATACCATACCATACCATACCATATACCATACAATACCATACCATACCATACCATACCATACCATACCATACCATACTGTGCATTGCTCTGCTATGCGCGCCGTCTTATGCTATACTATTTCCATGCTATGCTATGCTACGCTACACTATGCAACACTACTCTTCACTATCAAAAGATACTCTCTTCCGCTCTGCTCTGCTCTGCTCTGCTCTCTACTCTGGCTCTACTTTGCACATCTTACTCTGCTCTTCTCTCTGTTCTGCTTTTTCTCTGCTCTACTCTACTCTACTCTACTCTGCTCTGCTCTGCTCTATCTTGCTCTGCTCTGCACATCCTTACTCTGCTCACCTCTGCTCTGCTTTTTCTCTACTCTACTTCTACTCTACTCTGCACTGCACTGCTCGCTCTGCTCTGCCTCTATTCTGCTCTACTCTGCTCTGCTGCTCTGCACTGCACTGCCTGCTTTGCTCTGCTCTGCTCTGCTCTGCTCTGCTCTGCTCTCGCTCTGCTCTGCTTTGCTCTGCTCTGCTCTGCTCTGCTCTGCTCTGCTCTGCTTTGCTCTGCTCTGCTCTATACTCTACTCTGCTTTGCTCTGCTCTACTCTTCTCTGCTTTAGTCTGTGCTCCGCCTGCTATCTGCTCTCTCTGATCTGTTCTACTCTGTTCTACTCTGCTATACTCTTCTCTGCTCTACTAGCTCTACTCTACTCTATCTCTGCTCTTCTCTACTTGCTCTTTCTACGCCTGCTATGCTCTACTATGCTCTACTTTGCTCTATTCTGCTCTTCTCTACTCTGCTCTACTTTGCTCTGCTCTGCTCTGCTCTGCTTTGCTCTATTCTGCTCTGCTTGCTCCTCTAGCTGCTCTGCTCTGCTCTACTCTGCTCTGCTCTGCTCTATTCTCTACTCTGCTCTACTCTGAGCTTAGTCTGCTCTACTCTGTTCTCATTCTACTCTGCTCTACATTACTCTACTCTGTCTACTTTACTGTCTCTGCTCTGCTCTGCTCTGCTCTGCTCTGCTCTACTCTGCTCTACTCTGCCTCAGACTGTATTACAGTGTAACTGGCACTAAAGAGTTCATAGAATTTCACTTGGACTGTTACTATACTGTTTTGTCAGAACACTGCTGTACTGTACTGGTTGCCGTGAATGAAAGAGAGAGAGAGAGAGAGAGAGAAGAGAGAGAGAGAGAGAGAGAGAGAGAGAGAGAGAGAGAGAGAGAGAGAGAGAGAGAGACATGAGGTATCGGCATGACTAAGACAGACTGGTAAAGCAGTTCATATATT